>SSNP01000021.1:3255093-3345443 GCA_006937955.1 Pachypanchax playfairii
GATGGATGGATGGATGGATGGATGGATGGATGGATGGATGGATGGATGGAGCCCTAACAGAAGAAGAAGAAACAAGGACATTTTTTCTGTTTCACTGCCACATTAGGGAAGAATGTTAAATTTATCAAATTACTTTAGATCAAATAAACACTATCCACATTTGATTCCAGCTAATTCATTTGTAAACAAACAACACAGCAGCTTCAAAATGTGAAATATGAACCGTTATATTTTATGATTATTCGTAGTGAGTCTGAAAACAGGTGTAGCTGCAGTGTAGAACCCAAAATGCAGGCAGCAAGCAAACTGTGTTGAATCCAAAGTGTTTAATGGTGATGAATCCAAGAAGTAAAACTAGAAAAGCACTCAGAGAGCGCAGACCTCTGCCAAGTGGACCTATTGTAGAAAGTACTATGTCCGAATCCTTAAAAAGAAATTCCTGGATCCAGACGGTAATCACCACCAAAATCTAATCGATTGTCCCTTGGGTCATTTCTGATCTTTCCTGAAAATTCCATCTAAATCTATCAATTACTTTTTGAGTTATCCTGCTAACAGACAAACAGACCCTGATGAAAACATTACCTCCTTGGCCGAGGTAACAAACTACAAACTGGACTGGACTGGAGTAAACTAACAGACATCAATACAAGCAAACACTTATCATACATATCAACACAAGTGACACACATAAGAGAAAATTAACAACGACAGGTGAAAGACACAAGGCTTGAAATGAAGTGAAAACCATGAAACAGTGACAGATAAATATGAAACAAACTAAACTAAATGAGCTGAAAGCATGAAAAAAAACATCTAGGGACACAAGTATTCTGTTTCAAACAGAAGTCTGCATGAACATTCAGTAATCTGGATTATGATTTTCATGGCAAACATAATGTGTAAGAAGGCAGAAGACATGAACAACATTTGATGCAGATGTTTTCTAATAAAAGCACTAATCCTGTAAAAGAAATTCAGAAAGAAGCAACATGAAACATTGAATATTATAGAATGAAATAAAAATAAAGAAACAATCAATTAAAGTTGGAGAATGTTTTGGGGTTAAATTGAGTTAGGCTTATTCTTCTGATATCTAGCCCAGACATGACCTTTATAATCCTAAATATTCAGTGACATTCAAACACATGAGGATAACATGATGTCATTAGCATGAAATATCATTAGCATGATATCTCATGCTAATAAAACACTGACAGTCACAGTTCAATTGACTCAGTTAAAGTGCTTTTGACCTATTCATCCCATTTTGTTCTGAATTACCAGACACTTTTTTTTTCAAATGTTGACCTTAAATATATAATAGAGCTCAAGAGACATATTGCTTAAGATTTGTGCACGGAGCCCCTGCAGTGAACTGTCAACCAATCTCAGCCTTCTCTGTCATTCAGTTCACTCTCCTATATGGATTTTGGGAGAAAGGTGTTAGTTCTGGTCTCCCACAGGCAAATAACCTTCCATCCTTCTGGGATTGAATGCAAACATGATACCCATAAATTTATCTTTCCAGCTGCAGCAGGCTGGAGAGTTTAACTGATATATGCAGCAAGATGGTTTCATGAAACCAATAAAACTTTCTGATAACACAAGAAAAGGAAACATACCTTATTATTTTGTAGAAATTATTTGACAGAGTAAGTAAATTCTTGCAGAAATAAAAGGTGACGCTTCCGAACTCTCACATGGGATTTCAACTAAATTGTTTTTCTCTTTCTGTCAAAAAACGTCCGCTCAAGATTGAGTGAAATAACATTTGTCTCAAGCCAGTCAAGTCTGAAATGACCTCCTTTTCTTATGGAGCAAAAACAGTGAATCATCTCGCCGTGAATCGCAGCTACACCGCCGGATGTTTTTCACAGTTCCCTGTGGGACTCTGGGGAGTTCAGGTGTAGCAGAGAATCCAGGATATTAGAGAACTCTTAGAGGGGGTGCCAGTAGAAAGTGTGTGACAATAAAGAAGAGGGTTTAACCTTGACTTTAATAAGGCCTCGTGGGTGTGCGTGTGTGAGAGTTCACAACTTTGTTGGTTTTTAAAAGAAACACCTGGTACTGAGCAGAGTCTCTCCACTTAGTGACAGATAGACAGTTTGAGACCAGAAAGTCAAAATAGAGCAGCATGTTTAAAGAGGCCCTTCCATTAAAAATGGTTTTTCTGAGGTTTCTGTTGAATATTTTAGGTCCACAGGTGTTCTTACCTTCTTACTGGGTGTGAAAACAGGTCAACAACTTCTCGTTCAGTTTTAATCTTTCAAACTACGCAGGTGGCGATAAAACCCGAGTTCTCCCGAATCCGAACGACCTGTATCTGTTTCGTCACAACTTCTGTGTTTGTTAGTATTCATCAGCTCCCGCAGTTGAAACCACGCCTAGCATGCTGCTGGCTAAAAGCTGTTAGCATAAGACGTAACAAACAGGAAGAGAGAACGTCTGGTGTTGCCATGTGCAGCGGGGCAGGAAACAGTATACCTTACTCTCATAGGCTAGTTTGTTAGCCAATCAGAGTCCAACAAATTCGAATAATGAATATGAAAGGAAGGAGACCGAACCACCCGAATTTTAATGCAGACAGATTGAAAGGTCTGTTAATCAGTGTTTCCTGACGTTTTTAGATATAAAATGTTTCATATTACTGGTTAATACTTAAGAAATAACCACAAAGTCCTGAAATTTGTATGAAATGGCCTCATTAAAAGACCTAAAACATTGTTTACATCAATAATCAACAATTTATTTACCACATTTAAAGTCATCGTGACCCCACAATTAACTCTATTTATGAAGTTTGACCTCTTTTCAACAAAGAAAACCACTAAAAAGACCAGTTTTCTCAAAATGTTGTAATAAGTAAGAATAAAGTCAGAAAAAAGCTAATCAAATTCTATAAAATGCCACTAAAGCAAACATGTTGCTAATGTCTGCATTAGTCTGTGTGTGTGTGATCGGGTCTTTTTAAAACAAACGATTGATGTTCCATGTTGTACGTTCTGGTTTGTCCTGGTTGGATCTCAAACACCAGATTCTGGTGGTGGAGAACCAACAGCATCGAGCCTGTTCTTGACTGAAGTGTTTGATGATGAAACTCCTGAAGACATGCATATGAAAATAATCTGTCTTTTTAATCTTACTTGTTTCACATGCAACAACATTTTAATAATGTTTAATAGATATATCAAATAAAAACATGAAGCGGAAGCATTTTTCTCTGCTTGTTGACTTTCTTCTTCTTCCTCGTGGCTGGGTTTTGTTTTTGTGCTGCCTCTGGAGAGCTTTATGTAACATCCAGTTGAAGCTGTCATGAAAAGTTCCTGATACGTCTAACTTGAAAGAAATAAGCCCTTTTCTTCTTGCTCTTCCACATCTGTTCTTGAATGTTCTGTAAACCGCTGCCTCCAAATTAAAAGCTTCAAAACATGTTCACTCCTGTCAGACTCCTGGGATGTGAACTTTCAACTCTAACAACATTTAGACTTTAATTTCTGACACCCATCCCCACTTTTAAACCTCCTCTCTCTCTTTCTGTATCCTTCATAGATACATTCCCCTATGATTATAAATAGATTCTAATTAGCTCCTCCAGCCATGAGCAATAGAATTGTTCATCAAGAGGAGACCGAATTCAGAAGACTTTATACATTAAAGCTTTTGCAAATGTCAGAAGAGTACCAAATCCCCTTTGCTGTAATTTTACTTTTTTCCTGCAGAATGGGGATTAATTTTCCCGTATTTTATCAGTTCTGTAATAATTTTACAATCTGTTCCCTTGAGACTAAAAGGTCAGTCAGACACAGGAACTGAAAGTCACAAAAGTTCAGATGTAGCATGAAGAAGGTGAACTTGACATCAAGCTGTTGACAACCTCTTCATTGAACATCTATTATTGTTATATAACTTATTTATTTAAACCATATCATTTTGCTTTTAAACATTAAGTCTCTCTAAAATCTACCCATGTTTCATTCTACAGTCCAAAAACATTCAAGAGGTTAATTGGTGACTCTATATTGTCTCTACATGTGAGAAGTTGGTTGTGGCCTTGTGATGGACTGGCGACCTGTTCAGCGTGTCCCCCACCTCTCACCCCGTGACTGCTAGAGATAGACACCAGCTCCCTGAACAGGAAGAAGCAGGTTTATAAAATAGATGGATAAAACTGTTGCATTTGTTGTTGAAATATGAATTTTTCATTTTATAAGAACTAAAACGAACCTTACAGTCACGTTTTGCTTCCATTTTTATGCAAATTTGAATCTGAAGACAAAAACGAAACAAACTAACTCTCCTTTTGGCAAGTTTAGGTTCTTATTCACACTGAGTTTTACCTTCAATACGCAGAAGGAAATAAATACCAAAAGTACCTGTTCCTCTGGAGACAAAGAGCTCGGCGATCATCTGGTTTCATGTTTCTGGACTCTTCTATTATATTATCATTTGTTCAGCTGGCAGCTCCCTTTACTGCTCTACAAAAGCCTTTTACCCTGAGCACCATCAGTGTTACACACCTTTAAAAATAAACTACACAGAAGGTTAATGGATTTCAGATAAAACTATGATGTTATCACACTCATTTTCTTTTCTTTTTTTATCTTTTATATGCAGCTGTTTCTGTTTGTGGTCTAAAATTTCAGTGTTTATGATTTTTGTAAATCATTTCTCCATATTTACAAAGTCTCAAAGGATTTTTTTATATTTTTACAAATCCGTTGCGTTTTGAAACATCCCCTCCATGTGACGTCATGTTCATTAACCTAAAAAAAGGAAAGAGTTTTGACTCAGTTACTGTTTTACTTTGTGTTTTCCTTTTAGAAATCGGGTTCTTATTGCTAGCCAAAAGGCATCAATTACACTCAACAAGCAGAAAAGACTTCCTGGAGCGTTCCAGTCATTCAGCATGTAATTATGACTCACTTTGCTGAAGTGGCTTATTTTACTGATTTTACTTGATTATAATTTTCTACATTTACTTGATAAACTAATGTTGCCTTTACAGAATGGTGCAACACATGCGTAGGATAAAGTATACTCTGAAATTAAGACCTGCAAAAGTAAATGTTGTATCTGTAAGAAATAAATCAAGATAAGTGACGATAGTTGCAGAACACAATTTTAACTTGGTAAAAAACATAAATAATTTTTAGCATCCTGGATTTTAACTAACTTCTTACCAGGAATGCACAGTGAAATGTGTTTATTATGTTCCAAAACAACGGACCAGATGTCTACCAAATAAAAGATAAGAAAAGGAGCTGCTCAAATTTTAAAAAGATAAATAAAAAGTGGTTGATGTAAAAAAAAAAAACCTGTTTAAAAGATGTTTTACTGGGAGACTAAACTGTCAGGATGAGTCTTCATGTTGGATATACTGGGTCACGTTGTCTGGTTTTTGTTTGGATTCTGTGAAATAGAGACATACTGCCCTCTATCTGCTCTCCAAAAAAATCCTCCACAAACACGTCTGTATTATTTTTCTAGTCTGCAAATTTAAACAAACTGATCATTTAATTTAATTTTGATTAGATTACTTTAGTTCCAGCTTTTCCAACAAAACGTAGGATTTATTTGATGCAAACCTACATCTCATCTTCCAGAACATTATAAGCTACAACAGGTAAGTCTTGCTGACATGTACTTTACACAGTCACTACTAAAGGTCCATGAATACACTCCACCTTTAGCAATTAGCCCTGTTAAATCATTCTTAGGTACAAAGTCTGTTTTAATGACATTTGAGTGGACCAGCCTCTTTTGTTGGAAAATTGCTTAAAAGAATATCAGTGATACATGTGCAAACAGCTGCCTTTGGTAATTAGGTAAGTGCTGGTTAGTGGTGTAAACACACACCAGCAGGTCAGAACTCAGTAAGTGACACCTGCATGTCAATGTTAGAAAACACTGCTGACCAGCAATTTGATCTTTGATGTCACAGATGCATAAAACACTGGTGGGTTGTACATGGATGCACTCTCTGTTGCAAACATTGATATATTCTGATGTTCTTAAGAAAAATACATGAAAAAACTGAGCTATTATATATCTATTAATGCAATAGATATGTTTTTTTTTTAATTAAACATTTAGAAATGTGGCCCAAAGACCACTGGACGGAAGTTATAGTGAAGATTCACTTTCAAATTCTGCATTTGATTCAGTATAAATGACAAGCAATGTGATTTTATATTGATGGTAGATTAGCTTTTCTCTCTAAAACCTTACTTAGAGTTTCTCTAAAGTATCTGAAGAGTATTTTCTTTATTTTTTAATGTCTAGTTTACATTGCTGGAACAATATAGTAGCCTTTCTATTGGTCATTTCCATACTGCACAAGCCTCTGTAATTCTACATGCTAGTCTAACTTCATGTAAAATATTAAATATATTTAATTATATTTAATTATATTAAATATAATTAAATACAATCCCTCATTTCATTTTCATGGGCACTGTCCTGCACGTTTTTCATTGCTGATTGTGGGAGTGTGTTAAACTGGTTTATATATGTACATTAAATGTGATGTTTCTATTCCAGGTAATAATCTTTGGAATAGATTAATTAGGGAATATATTTTATGAGAGTTTTTATTTTATCTTTGACATAATTCTTATTACAGAAGTTTTTACAAGTGTCCTAATGAATCCATTATAGAGGTTATGCAACCACGTGACTGAAAATACTTTTAAACCAGCTGTATCTTGAACCAGCCGGCAGGGGGCGCTCAAAGTTTGCGAAAAAAGTGCCAAGGTTTATTGTGCAAAGAAATAACGTTGTTTTTATTGACATTATTATGAATAACAATATTAATAGCACAAGTACGACACGTATAAATTCCTCAAATTGTGACGAAATGAGCCCTGAAAAGTCAAATCAATGAAAATACACAACGCTGGCTGACTCTGTCTCTGCTGAAAGCCAACCCCTGGGGACCTTTTTGGAAAGTTAACCCTTGCGTGTACAGCATGTCTGCCAGTTTGCAGGTTACCTTTACTTGCAATGCAATGCCTGCTGTGTAAAGGAAGGATATTACGTGTGAGTGTGTGCGCCTGTTTGAGGCTTGGGGTGGGGTGTGGGGATAATGAGGATACTGTCATTCGGGAGGAAGCTGGAGTCCATTTGCTTGATGTCTAATTTACCGCCACCATCGCGTATTAAAACTGATCAGTCCTTGTATTTTCTGTTGAACAGATGAAGACTGACTTTTGGATTCCTTGCTGCCTGCTGCTGTTGAAAAGGATTTACATGACCTAAAGAATCAGAAACCAGTAACAGTCCTCCTCCGAAAGGACTGTAAATCCAGTATCCACGTTTTGCACATTTCCTGGCCATTATTTTATTTACTAAATGCTCATATCACTCCGCAGGGTCAGAGAGTATTTTGAAGAAATTGTAAAACGGTTTGTGTAATGTATTTAATTTCTCTTCTTAAATGTGAGTTTATACACTTGCCGAACTTTTTAAATACCTGATTTTGAGAAAACACTAGGACGTGAAAATATATGTACGCTGTACTTCTGCTTGGAGAAGGTGGATCTACTTTTTTTCTAAGAGCCTGGAGGGGAGGGGGCTGCGCTTCGGTGCCATTTATCATTAGATATGGCCACCGTTATAGAGTACGCCGAAGCGTCATCTTCAATTTAATTTTATGATTTATCTCAGAAATATTTTATTTCGGTCCGTGCGGTGGACAGAGTGTTATTTTAAGCAAGCTAATGTTTGTTTTTGCATGTTTTTGGAGCCGGTTGTTACTGCGTGGCAGGCTGGTTACGAGAGTCTAACTGGCCGCTTGTCGCAGCTGAAGAAAATAGAACCAGTTGCCAAGCCAGCGGTCGGAACCAACATTTGCTCTACCCGTCGCTACACTTCCCCCAAGGATTTAAACTTTCTTTTCTGGAGTGGTTGCTTTATTTTTTCCTTTTACACCCGCATGTGTTTTGGCTTTTGTTTGTTTTTATGTTAATGATAAAAATTTGGGGTGGCTAACATCAACTAGCTGTATAACCCGAACTCGACAGCTGTCATTGGAGAAAAAGGAAAGTGATCTCTACGAATGCCAGTGAAGCGGCTTCCTTTCGGATTTACAGCTACTGCTTTTCCATCAAATGGGCAAAGTTGGGAATAACATTGCAACGCAGGAATATAATGATATGCGCTGTGCATTTTTGAGAACTGCGGTCTTGTTTCATTGGAGAGAGGCTAGCTGCTAGCTGGTTGGTTGATAAAACGTTCCATCCTCCCCCCTCCCCCCCATTATTTTGGGACATGAAGAGGATAATTCGCTGTCCATAGGGCTGGGAAGGTAATATACAATGTGAACTTCCATTTCTTCTCACGCTAGCTACATTCTGTGTGCAATTCGCCTTTCTGAAGTGAGCCAACATTATCCTCCAGTCTGATGGGGGGGGTGGGGGGTGTCGCCACCTCGGCTTTCATGACTCAGACTATTCAACGGAACGGAACGTTAAACGGAACGGGTCATCGGTGCTGCATAAACTGTATAAACCGGGTTTAAACGTTGTGTATGAACGTTTAACTAAACAGTCGGGAATTCTGACCGTAAACCGTCAGTTAAAAGTCCAATTTATAGCAGATGTTGTTGTGTAACGTTGCATTTTCACTTTGTGTGTGGCTTTGTAGTTCCCCGGAACAGTTCCGTTTCATTGAATAGACCGAGCCTTTGTGTGTTGGACACAGATCCTGGAGGTTGATGGTATAAAGTTGCAGATTTTACTGTCATCCACTCACTATCATCGTGTTAACACGTTATAAACTGGACTCTGAAGCATCATTTTGGAGCATTTTGTTGTAAAAACGATGAGTTGGTTAACTAACTGGTAACTACCATTGGTAACCTGTTTGCTATGAGCCCCATTTTTTTTTTACAAAGTTGCTTCACTGGATGTCTTTCAAAACTAAATAACATCCATTTTACGTAGTTAGATGGGAAACGTGGCTTGGTTTATCTCTGCTTCGTGTCATCGAAGTTGTTGTCAGTGCTTCTTTTAGTCGGTGTCGCCATGGAAAATCCACAGTTAAAACACAACAGGCTAACATCGTTAGCTCCGTGACTGCTTTGTGCCCAAGCTGTGGGTTAACAAAAGCTAAAGCTAACATGTTTTAATTTGTACCCCTGGTGGTCATGACTGCCTGAAGGACCCACAATATCACCTGAATTTGAGTCATATTGTTTTTTCTTATTCCTTCAGGTTTTAATTTATCCTCATATTGCATAGTTGTTTATAAAGCCACCTGTTTCTTGTCTAAATACATTTTATTCATATTTTCTGTGGACTTCTTAACCACTTATGAGCAATATTTAATGTAGAGTTTGATGTTTGACACCTTATTGACACAGGCTTAATACAGACACAAGAGAAAATCACCTAATGCTTAATTTAGTATTGCAAGATGTCGATCCAGCTGTACATTTTATTTATAAGGAGGCTATTGCATTCACACATGGTTTGAAATCTTTGCACATTATTTTTGTCTCTAGTCTGACTTTTCAAAGCAACTGTCAAACAAGATTTTGATTTGTTAGCTCCAACTAAGATGGCGTAAGGAGGAATACCAAAATATTATTAGTTTTAACTAAGTAAAACTGTAAAAAATATGAATACTTTCCCCCCTAACTTATTCATCTATATGACTGTAATCAGCCTTAATATCTGGTAGAATGTAATTCCTCTGAGTGCAAGTGTACATATTGCACATGGATTCTTAAGAAACTAGAAAATGTTTTTCTATTTTATATCCGAATTCTGCGATTACATCAAGATTTGTTCTTCTTTTGCAAAACAACATGCTGTATTTTTTTCCTATTATGTTTCCATTAAGTATCTTGGGCAGTATGTGAACATTTTTGGGTTTGTTATTGGCATCATGAGAAACAAATGTGCAATATTTTAAACAACAAACAGGCTAAACCCTCTTGTTGCGTGACCCCCTCAAGGTAAAACATGAACACTTTCAAATTTCACTCCTGTGACTCATCCTAAAGCTTAGTCACACATTTGATTTAATTGCAGTTTGGTACAAACAATCGGAATTATGTTTCCCTTGTGTGGATTTCTGTATCTAGTTTTCTGAAGAGGCTTCATCTTGGCATTATTTTGGGTGCAACTGTGTTACGTCTGCAGTTTTTAGCTCACTGAATTATAAGAGAATAGTTGCAAAGGTCTTCTATTTGCTTGCTGTTTTTAATTGTTTCCTTTCAGTTTTACCCTGGAAAGGCTGGAATGTGATGCCTGGTTGAATACAATAAAACAGTTACTTTTTTATTAGTAAATTTTTGTATTACTTTGGAAGTGAAAAATCTTCAAACTCAGGCAGCTTTGACCTTGGGTGCGTAATAATTACAGAAGCATGTTTGTAACAACTCGTGATAGGCTTTTCAGACTGCATCACTTCATGGTCATCCTCCAAAACACCTGGTGCCTATGAGTATTTTAACTCAGTTGGTCACCTTTATCAATTTAATTTCTATATATCAGGGTGTTGGGTTGGACAGCATATGGGAGGGGAGGAGTGGGCTGCTTGTCACATCTCATGCTGCTTTGAGCAGATCACCGTGGCTCCTGTGTGATGTCTTTACGCCAGCCTGCATCCACAGCCTCCATGTTACTGCTAAACTGGCCCATGGGTTGCATCAATACTGGCTGTGACAATTTGAAGTTTCACCATTTTATTGTTGAATTTAAAGACCCAAAGCAGATCCAGAACACTCAAGTTTTGCTTTGAATCTTCTTCATAGCTACATGGATGGACGTAAGCTTGTCCAGTTGGACGCAGAATCAGAAATGCTGCTCGGGTTTTACTCAAAACAGAAACTAAAATTCTCTTACTTTGTGCAGCATGTGTAATTGGAGCTGTAATTAATTCATTCAACATGTGTACATTAGAAATGGTGATAGTATAGCCTGTATGTGGTTTAGTGTTAAGCTCTATTTGAACATCTTTATTTTTACACAGATTGTTTAAAGTTGATCCCATTTTCCAGCAACAACTTATGATTGTATCTGAGAGCGTGTGGACAAAACCTCCCAAGCAAGACAGACTTTGCAAGTCATCGTTTACAGCATCAAGTGTAGATATTTAGAGCAAACTCCAAGCTGATACAGCTTGCTGAGAAATCAGATAGTTACGATGGATCTTTTCTGAAAGAGTCTGTAGGTCAGGGGTGTCCAACTCCAGGCCTCGAGAGCCACTATCCTGCAAGTTTTAGATGTTCCCCTGCGTCAACAAACCTGATGCAGATGAATGGGTCGTTAACAAGCTTCTGCAGGACTTGCTGAGATGAATCAGGTGTATTGAAGCAGGAAAACATCTAAAACATGCAGGATAGTGGCCCTCAGGCCTGGAGTTGGCCACCCCTGCTGTAGGTTATACAGAAAGTCACTGATGACCAGATGGCTGCATCTTATGGAGTAAATGTCAGTGAAGTGGCCTAAATGGTCACTAATAGCAACAGAAATGCTCGATAACTGTACTTTTGTGAATGGTCATTTATTCATTGTACCTGTTAGAAGGTGTCATGGTTTTTCAGAAGCCACTGTGATGTCCTCACTTACATCACATGGAAAATATTCACAAAAACAAGGTTACCAACAGATATTTTACTCTGTGGGGTCTCTTCAAACAAAGGCACATTTCCATGTGCGAGGGTTATTTTTGTAACAAAAGGGGAAATAAAACAACTCATTTAACTTGTGAATAAAACTACAGTTTAATGGTGTTCTTACTGGAATGTGCATTTCAAATTTACATCAGTTCAACAGATGAATTTCTCTGTAAAAGACTTTTCACAACAAAGTCTTTTTGCATCAGAGATGCATTAGAAGGAAAAAAAAAACACTCACCAGAACTGGTCTTATTATGAGTCCTGTTAATTAAAAGTCCACTTTTCTTCACCACGTCCTAAATCGATACAAATACAACCCAGATGAAGCACATCACATATTACACTGTTGTTGTTTAACAGAAACTAAGCCAAAGTTATTTCAGATATGCTGTGTTTGGTTTTTGCCAAACATGGTACTGTATCCGAACTGTCCCTTTGGTCTAATCTGTCCAAAGGACATTGTTCCTAAAGTCTTCTGCTGTGTTCAGATGCAGCTTTGCAGACTTGAGCCGGGCTATGATGTTCTCTATGAAATCTTCCATACAAGCCATTCCTTTTCAGTCCTTTTTCAGCTGAACTGTCATAAACTATAACATTTTACATGCTAACTAAAACTGGAGAGTCTGAGCTGCAGCTCTGGGAATATTTGCATTTACTCTGGGCTTTGCAGATCCTGACTTTAGATTGAGTCTCCTGGGGTGTCCACACCTGAGACGATTGGCAGCTATCTTTTTTTTTTGTTGTTGTTGAGACCCATTTTGAAGCCTTATGCACCAAATGAAGGAAATATAGTGCTTTTAAATATATATATATATTTTTTTATTGTTACTTTACAAACATTATGAAACCTTATATAACTTGTTAAATAAGGAGGCCTACCACTCTATAGTCATTCTAACTTCATTTCCATTCATCCATCTATATCTGCTTGTTACCGTGGAGGCTCCTGGTTAGGATGTTTGAGGGGATGAAGACAAACGCACTACCTGGAGGACACAAACTAACAGAAGATGTGAGGGTGGAACTGACAACTGTTCTCTTTGATTAAACAAATCAAATGCAGATTGGTGTAAATGTTCACATGAGAAATTTGTTGTTGAATTTGTTACCACGGCACTGAACTAAAAAAACATTAATAGTTTTACCTCAAATCCAAATTACAGGTCAAGATAAGCAGCTGGGCTTGATTTAGTCACCTATTATATCCACAGCTGTCACCATTAAATAAGTCTATAGACTGGATGTTTTCAGTAGCAGATCAACAGTAAATGTGTCGAAATTAATACAAACTCTGCTTTAAGTCCCTAAGCACTTGTTCTATCTTTACTTTTTGAAGTCCTGAAAGAAATGGACAGTTTTACATCCTGCTCACCTGGTGACACTAAAGATGTGTGATGGTAGAAAAAATTAGTCCTTTTTACTGTGTTTACTAAAGTCTCCAGATGGAAAAATAGCTATTTATATTTCTATGACTTAATAATTTCACCCAAATCTGAATGTCCTTAACAACATTTGACCCACCACTTTCATTCTACTTGTTCCTGACACTAAAATAAAACTTACCGTTGTTTCTACACACCATTCGTGCCACTGGAAACAGCATTGTGTTGTTGATGTTTACCACTGTGTGTGGATTTTTCCTTCAGTGGGCAGTTTGCAACAACTATAATATGTGCAGGTTGGATGTGAGGTGATTACAGATGAGTTTGACTAAGATATGGAAATTTACTCCTGCTGGATTCTAATAAATGAAATGAGGTGAGGTGGAAAACACTGAAACTTGAAAATGGTTGCAGCTAGATGTCCCTATGTTCAATACTGAAACTTAAAAAACAAATTCACCAACACCTTTTTTTGAGACACAAAAATGCAAAACCTCTGAACGGGTATTTATTCATTTAAAGGTTGACTAAGTACCGTCTGTCCTGGGTGATCTCATCACTAGTGGACCCCTCTCAGTTCATATGTTTACACCTGCCGTTGCAGTAGCCTATTTTACACTATAGCTCAGGAATGTGGCTGCAGAGACAAGCCAATCTTCAAGCCTCCTAGTTCACACACAAACCAGTGAGACCAGCTCCATCAGCCACGTGGGCTTTTATTGACTGACTGTTCTGAAAGTTTTTATTTATATTGCTGCATTTTAATTGATTTTTTTTTCTTAATCGTAAAGAGAAGGATTAGATTCCTGATGTTATTTATTGACAGCACAAAACATTAGCAGTTACTGAATATTACCATATTGATAGAAGTTGATGAAGTGATGAAAGTCTGTTATCCAGTGGCCTCATCACCAGGCTAACATCGCTCTCCATGTTCATTAGAATCTCAGCCATCAGACGAGGATTTGGGACAGTGAGAATCAGATAGATGAATTACTGAGATGTGGAACTTGAATTCTTGCCACTTGAAATACGATTACATTGAGATTACCGTTAGGAAAAATATGCAGTTCGTGGTGGAGCTCTAATCAACAGGTCTGCTGATGGTCCTGTACCTTCAGCTACTGGCCTTGTATCATTTTTCAAGCATTTGAGATTTGCTTTAGGCAGATCAATTTTCTTTTAAACTATCAAATAAAAGTTCTTGTGTGTGTTAGCAGAAATATGAATCGATTATATGATTTATTTTAATGCAGGGCTTAATGTCAGTTGAAAACGTTGCAGACAGCTAATTGGTCAGAGAAAATCACCTCTAGCTGTGACACACAGTGTCTCTGCGCACACACACGTTTAGTGAGCTACAGTACTTACCTAATTCAGATCATTATTACTTTTGCACATGGATAAATATTTGTTACCAGTTAGAATGGATTTACATGTGAACCTTATTGTGTCATTCTGAAACACCTCTGGAGGAGGATTGAGCAACCTGAAGATATTTTTAATCCACATTAAACATTCACAATTATTTACCTACTCTTGTAGCTGGATTGAGACTTTTTATACGTTGGTTAAAATCCTCACCTTTCTCAAACTTTGTATCAGTCTTTTCATTTGGATGGAGTTCGTAGTGTCATTCTATATGTGACGAGGAATTCACACGTGTTTTTACATGTTTTAATAAATTAATCTGCGTCCTTTGATTCATCTTTTAAAAGCCTATCTGTATAGAATCATATCAGGTGCAAACCATCACCTGCTTTTGATTATTTACTATATCAATATCGTGTTAACTTGTTGTTTTTCAGAATGTCATCAGAGGATAAGACTGTGGAAACCTCTGACCAGGGACCCTCAACGCCATCCAGCAGTGTTGGGGCAACGTCCACAGGAAGTCCTGCCCTCGCTGACAAGCGACCACGTGGCAGGCCACGTAAGGATGCTGCTGTCACCCTACCCCAGGCACCACCCTTATCAACGTCGAAGAACAGGAAGAAGTGAGTTCAGCATTTAGCTTTTTTCCGACATGGAATTTTGCCCTTCTGCCTTAATTGGCGGTGCAGATGATGTAGAGTTCAATGTAAGAAATTGGAGCCCAATCATACATAAGGACATTTAGGCTGCTCTAAAAGATAAACTGGTACCAAAAGCTCTGGACTAAATTAGCTTCTAGGTTATTTTGAGTTATGTGGACTAAAATAATGTTTTCAAACATGGGGACTCTGTTTTGTATTAGTCTGTATTTGTTTGCATTGTAAATTGAAGTAAAAGATAAACTTCTGTCAATGATTTTCCGTTTTAGTCGTGGGTAGAACCCCGTGCTATGTGCCATTTATTAGCTCCCTGATTTCCTGTAATATCAGTTTAGATGTTTGTCATGAGGCAGTTTATAGGTTGCCTTGAAGCTCAGGCCGCCATATGTTCATATATTTTAGAGCTGCTCTGTAAGTTATGCTGATAAAGCTCACAATGCCTTGTTCCCAGTGGAATGGGAAATATACTGCATTAAGATTGGGTGTTAATTTGGGATGTCTAAATGTTTAGGGATGTTTTTTGCCCCCAAAAACAACTAAACAGATCCAGGATGTTCTTTATTTTTTTATTTAATTCACTCTATTTTAACATTTAACAGCTCTGTTAACAAACAGAGCACCGCTGTGAGGTAACTTGAACAGTCAAGTAATAACATAAATTCTCCACTTTTAGACTTTATATATCTGAATCCTGATCGGGAGGTAAGGTCCGATTCTGATCGAGCCTGAAACCATGTAATCGGGCCCGATTTCCAATGACTTGATTGGATCTGGACATCCCTAGTGTTAATGTCACAGTGGAAAGGTGAATTTGGACAGAATTATATTGCTCATCCTTGATAAACTGATTGAACATTCAGTAGAAATTTGACATGACCGCTCGTGTCATTTTAGATTGACAACAGATCCACAATAATTATTCAGCTCAATACTGATCAATCATAAAGACTTGTTCCATTTCAGAATTAGTTGAATTATAAATAATTATGTTATAAAACACCTTCAGTGCTCAACAGAATACAATAAAAAAAATCCTCCTCTAACTCAGTGTTCAGATCTTCTGCTTATTAGTTTTCGTTACTGTTGTTGGTCTTTATTAGGCTACTGTAAATCAGAGGGATTAGTTCTGTGTCTTAAATCCATCTGTGCAACAGTGAAACTGTTGTGACTTTGTTAAGACGGTGGTAAAACAACGTCCTTCAAACACAGTGCAGTTTTGAGTATGTTTAAATCCTAATAATGGAACTAACCTTTTTTTAGGTCAATCATATGCTTTTTCTGTTTTTCAATATTTATCTTTCAGTGATAAAGTACTAAAACTCAGGGCGTGTGAAAAGGAAGATGCGTCAGATGTTGTTCTCAGAGACCTGGTTGTTAGAAATTACTAGATATGCCCACGCTTCGTCTGCTGGTCAGTCCGTTTCAGAGCTGCAGGATCCGTGTCTGGTTTTCCAGGCAGCACTCTGCTAGCTGGGACTACTTACCACAGCATTATTTTCACCTTTTTTTTCCCCCTGTGGTGGGACTGTGGGGAGGGGGCAAGTTGTGCTCATATAAGCTTGAACACTAGTCCTGAGTGTTTGTCCATGAAAAACTGGCTGTCTGAATTCTGAAATTTGATGCTTTAAGCATAGTTCTATATAATTACAGCTGAGTGTTTTGTAGGAGGCTGTTTAAAGACGTCACCACTGCCCATATTGTCGTGCACCATGTGGGGATCTTAGAGGAAGAGTTCTCTCACAGCATGTCTTTCGTATTTAGAAACCTTCAAATGTCATCTGCTAAAAAGTGAAAAAAACGAAGGGAGTGTTTGGTCCAGACATAACAGGCACCATCACGTGTTAAACATTTAAGTTTAAAAAACATAATTTTTTTAGAGGAAAAGGCTATCTCCATCAACAAAGAGGGTGAGATGCTTTGCTTTGCCTTAAAGAGGCCGTTCCAACGGTTTTTCTGAGGTTTCTGTTGAATATTTTAGCTCCACAGGTGTTCTTACCTTCATAGTGGGTGTGAAAACAGGTCAACAACTTCTCTTTCAGTTTTAATCTCTCAAACTACACAGGTGGTGATAAAACCCGAGTTCGAACGGCCGGTACTTGTTTCGTCCCAACTCCTTTGCTCGTTAGTATTCGGCAGCTCCCGCAGTTGAAACCACGCCTAGCATGCTGCTGTGTCTTACTTACTGTGGATGGTAATCAGAGGGATTTTAGTTTGGAGAATTATAGAGAAATATTTATGCAGGAGTCAAGTTAACTGCTGTGATGTCCAGTCCAGGTCCTCGAGGACCACTATGCTGCTTGTTCTAGTTGTTCCTCGGCTCCAACCCACCTGATTTGAAACAGGGTGATTAACAGGGTCCTGCAGAACTTAAGGACGTGCTAAACGGCTAATTGAAGGTGTTTCAGAGGAAACAACTAAAACATGGATAGTACCAGGACTGGAGAAGCAGTAATCTGAAACAACTCAAACATCAAAGGTTCTGTCTCTGCTGAAGCGTGCAGTGTTGTGTCTTTATAAAATGACAATTTAACTCCTTATTTTAAGATACATTCATAGTAAAGCATTAACGGGTGTTGTGGTACTAATGACATACTTTACTAAAGATCATTTCTGCTTTGCCAAACATCTTTGTTAAAGTTTAAACTCTTGCGTTTTTTCAGCTGTCAGATTAGTCTGTTCACTTTTTTCTGTTCCAAACTGTTTCTGTAGCTGATTTTCAGTAGTTGAACTCATTTTAGCCTCTTGGAAATTTCTGTCATTTGACTGTGAATATCGCAAAACCGATCAAGGCAGATGGCCGTTCCTCCTGCCTCCGGTTCTGGTTGGTTCTGTGGACAGCGAGTCTTCTCATTGTGTGTCAATATGTTTTGATTTTTAAATATTGTTGTTATGTTTCTTTTATGGAGTTAAACGTGGAAAGTCTTACTAATGCAGTTTTTTAGATCAATGCAACATTTATCTGTTATTTTCATGACAGATTCTTCTGCAGAAAAGATAAAGACTCAATCTGTCAATTATTTTTTATTAATGTGATATGAAACTGTGTTTCCTACTGCTTTTTTTCTGTAAAAGGCTGATTTATTTTCTGTATCAACGTGACAGTTATTATCTTCTTTGATGGTACATGAAAACAACAGGTACATTCTAAATGATGCCGTGGCTCGACGGCGACTCAGAGCCCTTATTTATGACTCTTTTTGTGTTGATACAATGTGGCAGACAGACTTCTGATAATTATCGGGTTTCATTTAATATGGTAAATATTTTGGACTCTTCCCCAGATTAACAGGTCTTTCTCTTTCCAATTTATCTGCCAGTATCAGCCTGACACTTGCATTTTCATACAGTATGTAGTTTAATTTAAAAGATAATTAAAATGAATATCACTGTAAAATGGGTTTCTGTGTTTAAAATCTTACAGATGAAACTGCTGAAGTTGGATCATGATTTGTAGCTTATGGTTGGTCAGTTAATCCATAAAATGGTCATTTCACTTCAAGTTGGAAAGCAGCTTCTGCATTGTTTTCAGATGGGCCTCATCACAAGTTAACAGATTAAACTGGTTGTGTTCAAGCTTGTATTTAAAGTCAAGGCGTCCAGTGAAATCGGTGTTATTGAAAGAAGCTTTGTCAGTACTGTCCTGTGAAATGTTTGAATCACAGCCATCACAAGTTGCTGTTGGACCGCTCTGGTTTCTGTTTTAAAATATTTTCACACAGCAGACTTGTTGGCACAGTCCTACCACAACTCTTCAGAGCAGCTACATTTTGGCGCTGAATAACTCTTAATACTTGGGAGTTTACAAAAATACCTTCATGGGGATTTTAATGAAATATTTCAGAATGATTGGTATAAATATAGCCGCAGTCTGTAAGACAACTTTTAAGCACCTTTTTTTTGCACAGTTTAAGCATCTTTGTCTCATGTTTTAGTTTTTATTCATGTTTGATAAAGACTGTTAGGTAATTATGTTTTCTGTCAGAGTTTGCTAGAGGCTTCTGTCATTCCTGTGTTTTAGCGTTGCTTCCCATGGAAGTCATTTAGAGGGAGGGGTTGATTTGGCTTACAGCCATCTGTGATTTTTCTCTCCAGTGGCACTGAAAATTACCCCACCACCCCCAATCTCCTCCCTCGCTTCCAACACTGTGTATCCTCCTGAGTACCCCTGAGACACGTTGCTCTCATTTGGGTTGTTTTTGCTCTCCCCATTTAGCATGCTAACAGTTGATGTTGCTATTTAATTTGTATCCATGATAATTATCCTCTGAACATGCTGCTTCCAAAATTAGGTTAACTCATTTCCCATTGGAGAATTCAGATTCTGGAAGATCTTTCCATATTGTATGAAAAGAAAGGATAATTGTTAGTGGACATCTCCACATGTTGGTTTGCAGAAGTTTGGTTGGAAAAGGTGGCAAAGAGGTCGGATTTACTGATATTGACCGTTTAAATGAATTCTGGGTGAAAGCGTCGGCAAAAAATTATAATTTCGGCTTTTGCTGATGGGAGTAACAAAGATCAGTCTAAAATTTAACATAGTACAGTAAAATAAAATTAAACAAAAATTAATGATAGATTGTTTTCTTGCCCTATGTAAAAATCTGAGCAGTTTTAACTAGAGCCAGATAAATAGGAGGCAATGTTTTTTAAATGGAAGGACTTACGTTTGCTGATATAAAGCATTTACCATATAAATAAATAATTCAGTAATAGTATATAGTTTATCTGTATTTATTTTTTAATTAAAGATTTTTACATACAAACAATAAGACCAGAGATCCTTCCTGCTATAGCTTTACAGCTGATTATGGTATTTGGTTGATCACTGAACCATCTTGTATTTTATTTAGTGTTTTAGTCCCGTTTTTAAAAAGAAAACTTTTAAAGAAAAGGACTCAGCAGTCGTCAGTTGACTTGTTACAGAACCAAAGCTGTCAAATCAATGAAATACTGAGTAACTGAATCAATGAAGCATGAGGTAAAACAGCAATTTACTATTGAGGCTTCGGATGCCATTGGTCATGTGACGATTGTGTTTCAAATCACTTCGGGGGAAGCCCCGCCCACTCCCTTATTAAAAAAGGCATTTTCAACACAGGCGGAACATTATTACCTGCTTTTAGCTTTTACTGAAATCTCAACCATTAGAAAAAGTTTCATGACTGAGGAAATTCTGAAGCCCGCTGTCTAAATAGCACATGTACTATTTAATAATTTTATTTATTATTAATTGCTTTCAGTCATTTTCAGTCAGTGCCTTTCGTGTCATAATGAAAGTGCTTAAATGTAAGAGGTTAATAATAAAACTTATATTTTTTGTTATTAGAAGAGAATCGTGATCTCCGTTCACACTAATAACAATTAGGTTTCTTATTTTAGCAAGAATTATACAACCATGATGTGCAGCACAATTTTTAAATGTTTTAATTCACAGGGCTTAAGTGCATCTATCTCTGGCAGCTGTAATGATATTTAACTGTTGTGTGACTTCAGTGCCACGGTCCTGTCCTGTGGTGAAACCTTCTTCTTGTTTGTGTCTCGCTCACTCTAGGGGTCGCACCAGAGGGAGGGTTGTTGCGGATGAGGAGGACAGTATGGATGGTACTGAGATAACAGAGTCCACGGACCCTCAGGATGCAGGTAAGTCTTTGTAAACCCTCTTTGATCTATTATACACGCACTAGTTTTATTGAGAGTCCTACTGATCTCGCACATCCAGGCAGCCTCATGCAGTAAGTGTTTCAGAGAGTTTCTTAGCACCTCATGCTTCATCCTTAGAGCTGTAATTGAAAGAGTTCAAACTGAACTGTGAAGCTACATTTTGTGTGCACTTTTTTCTCTCCCATCACCACTTCCATCTCTCCTCCTGCTCTAAGATTGGCATTGAGGAGCAGTGGGAAAGAGCCCAAGGCTAATGCCCTCTAAAAGCTTTTTAAAATCCCATCAGTCTCTCCAGACCCATTTATGTGCTTTTTTAATGTGTGTACATCACATCATGTGACCATAGCTCCCTTTCTCATACATTTCAGTGCTTTCATGTAGCTGTGCCCAATATATTGGGAAATATGATGCTGGTAGTGGTTTGCCATTCTTTTACTGTATTTTACTTTTTTTTGGGGGGGGGGGTAAAACAGCATGTCTCTCAGTGGCTCTTTGAATAAAAATAAATTAATAGACTTAGATCAGAAACAACATAGATCAGGCCCAATTCAGAACTCATGTAGCGCTGCTTTTTTATAACTTAGTAGCAAGTAAGACTTTTTAATGATCTATTTGCTGCTTGGCGTTTGTCTTGCAGATGGAGAAATGGTCACATGTTAGAACTAGTTCACAAAAACAAATTTGACGTCCAATTTCCTGATTGACTCTGGCACACTTTTACTGGAAGGTGTCTTCCAGAGGAGCAATTTGTTACCAGAAGTCTTTAATATTCATCAGGATTATAACAATTAAACATCCGGTGATGGTTGCATAGCTTTCAGAAGTTGTGAATCCACGTTCCGATCATAACAGAGTGAATATCAGATGGTTGTACACATGCTTAAACTGAATAAATTGCAGTGCTTTACAGGTTTGCAGGGGAAATGTTGTGTTTCTCAATCAATTAACTTGTAGTTTTTGTTTTGCGCCCACAGAAACGCAGATTCAACAGGTGGAGACTGTGGAAGTTGTAACCACTGAGGTGCCAGAGGAGGACAAGCCCTCTTCCCCTCTGGCCCAGAGCCCTCCAGCCGAGAGTTCAGCAGGACCATCTGTCCCAGCAAGTAGCGAAATCAAAAACAGGTCAGAAACACTAAACTTGCCCTGACCCACTGTTGTTTTATTAATGAAGTGTGTATGTGTGTGTGTGTGTGATTTACAATATGTGCATGTGTCAGTGTCTCGGGCCAACAGTGTAGCATTGTATTTATCCTAATGTGTGCACATACATGGAAGTCATTAGCTGGTAGATGCAGCTCTCTCCTCCCAGGTGCCACATTGTAAAAGGTTGTAATCAGTCATCTGGCACATCTGTGCTATTGATGTCACTGAAGGAGAGGAGGTCGTCAATGTCTCCTGGGAATGTTAAAAGGACTGTCCAAACCCTTTGACAGATATCTGGAAATGTTCCTGTTATAAGGTCTATTATTTAAAAAAATACCAAATAAATTTTTGCTTAATTAAAGATTCTAGCACATATTTCAACATTTTAGTGCAAAGAAGAACTATAAGCTCCAAAACGTTCAAAGTTTTGTTTATCAGAGAATCATTTCATGTGCCAGCCTCCCTCAAAGATAGAAGCTCTCTGAGTTTCTCTTTGTTGCTGCTCACAGGCCTGCTGCCAGAAGCTGGAGGCCTTAATTCATGGTGACATGCATTTTACTGTATTAAATCACAATAGGTATATATAATTAAACACCCCCTACCTCCCATTTTCCTGCTTTCAGTGAGCATCTCTGTGCCTTCTGTTACTGCGGTGGTCATAGCCTTCTGGGTCAGGGAGATCTGCAAATATTCAGCGCCACATCTCAGCGTGAAACACTCTTCAGCCATAATGGTGAAGGAGGCTTGACAAGCGATGGCACTGATGGTGACAAAACTGCTCAGCTTGGAGAAAGCACCTCAGGACAGAAGGAAAAGAAGTAAGTGCTGTAGGTTTTGTTAACAGTGGTGCCGCAAATGGTTCACTTGTTTGTGTTGGTCAGAACGCCAAAATAATCAAATAATCCTCAAGGGACTAATTATTTTTAAATTTAACCTCTTTTACTTTTAGACTGGATCTTTTTTTTTCTTATAAAGTTGTAGAAAATATTCCCTACCTTTTTGTTAAAATGAAAGAATGGCGCTATAGATTTGGGGCGGGGGTTTTTTTTCTTCTTCTGCTGACTCTCTTGGTTTGAGAACTGGAGACTTGAACGCAACAAAGTCAATGTCAGTTTTATTTATATAGCACATTAAAAAAACAGAAGTTTACCACAGTTCTGTCAAACAGAATAGAAACAGCATTAAGACAGTAAAACTTTAAGAAAAATAAATAATCTACCTAAAGGCAACATAACATAATCAGCTGTTTTTACACCAGAAACTCAGTTGTAGTTAAAAGCCAGAGAAAAGGTCAGTTTTCTGCAGAGATTTCCACAGTTTTGAAGTCCGATCCCCTTAATACTTTCATTTTGATGGTGGAACAGGTAAGAGAAGCTGGTTAGATGACTGGAGTCCTCTTACAGGAGCAAATACATTAAGAAGATCAGGAGCCAGGCCATTTTTATCTTTAAAAAGTCAGCAGTAGAACCTGAAAATCTATTCTAAAATGCATGGGCAGCCAGTGGAGAGAAGCCAGGACCAGAATCATGTGATCAAGTTTTCTTTTACCCGTCAGAAGACGAGCCGATGCGTTCTGGACTATGTGTAAACACCAAATTGATGAGTGGGCTAAGCCAACATACAGGGTGTTACAGTAGTCTGAATGAGAGGTAATAAAAACATGGATCCTTTTTCCAGGTCTTTGTTCTTGAGGTACAGCTTCACTTTGGCAGTGAGTGTCAGATGGTAGAAACTGGACTTCACCCACGGATCTGATTGTCCAGTTTCAGAGAACCGTCTGAAATAAAACCCAGATCTCTGACAACAGGCTGGCCAAGAGAGAACGTGTTAGATTTTCCAAAAAAAAAACAGATGAATTCAGTTTTATTATTATCACAACAAACTTCCAATGATGTTTTTTTAATTATAACATTTTCCCTTCGAAGCTTATAAGAGATGTGGTGGCGTTAGGAAGACTTTTCTCACCACGGTGTTCCTTCTCCACTCTTAATTTAACGGCTCACTTGACGTTGAATCTACAGTAAAACCAGTCAATGTTCTCCAGTTTTCTGTTGCTAAATTTTGTTGAAATGCAGATTGTAGATGTTATAAATCTATTCAGTTATTCGGTAATGGACATTATTGCTCATTAGTTTTCAGCATCAACCTCTGACTGTTTAGTAAAACTGGAAACGAAACCACTTAATGCTGACAAACATTTCCCAGGGTTCCTAGTAACTCTCAGGTAGTTAGAGCCGTCATCATCATCCAACAGCAGCTCAACAAGTAGCTAGTGTGTTTGTTTATGAAAGGATGTAAAAATATACCAGGGTTGTGAAAAGGAAGATGAATATTGCAGCATAATTAGATGTACTGTAAACCGTACACTATGAAGGCAGTCGTGAGTGTGCCATCATGTTTTTAAGAACTCTCTTGATCTGAGTCTGTTTACTGAAACACTGCTCTTTTTAAATGCTAATGTTCCCACTCCTCATTTTCTGTGGTATCATTTAGAGAAGCCCATCCATTTCAACAGATTTTATGAGACAGAACGGCTAGCCTCTTGTACTTGTGCTATACAAGATGGCTGTTTTCCTCCTCCTCTCCCTCCTCTTCATCCTTTCCCCCTCCCCCACAGCCTTTATTTGCTCTCTAACATTTTCCCCCATCTTGTTCTCTCTGTCTTCATTTTTCTGCTTTTGTAAAATGCACCTTTTATGTCTGTGCTCTCAGTTCTTACCGGCACTGGCTGATGTTTCTTACAAAACACCATCTTTTTTTTTTCTTTCCTTTTATCAGTGGGTCTGAAACCTGCCAAGAGGAACCAGACCCTGCCAGTCGATTTTGGGACGAGCTTTCTCATGTCGGCCTTCCACAAGATCTTCAAGTCCAGTCTCTCTTCGAGTCAGGTAGGACTGATATTGTGTCCCTTTTTCCATCTAATTGCACTCTTTTAATGCAAAGGTAAAACTTAGAAGTATAATTTGTATGTGTTACTCCTGAATGCTGAGTGGGTTTTTGTCACTAATCATAGTTGCTGTTGGCTTTTCACTTGATATTTCAGGGCAATGTTGGGCACATCAGAGTTGTGCCATGTGGTCTGATGGTGTTTCTGAGGGCGAGGGACAATCTCTGCTTAATGTGGACAGAGCCATTGACTCAGGGAGCACAAAGGTAAGTCCAGGGGACCCAAAAAGAAAAATCTTGACGAGTAATGGGTGTTAACACCACCTTAATGTGCCAAAGCAGCAGGGAGGGACCGCTTGATCAACGCACTAAAAAGCTGATGGATCAGACTGACTGGTAAAGGTCGGCAAGGCTGTGTGGATCTCTCAGCTGTGAAATGGAAAAGGTCATGCTACTCTCAACAGGGTAGAGCTCTCATGGTAGTTTGACTACTAGTGGTATCCCGGTTACTGTTCACAGTCCCCTGATTGGGTTTGCAGCCCATTGGTCATGCAGCCAAATAGCAATTCTAGCACTTGATGCACTCAGAGCTGAGAAAATGGTGATTAGAAGAGATGGTGCTGGTGCAATGAAGTGGCAGGAACTTTGGTCAAAATGGGTCTTTGTCACAAGCCGAGGATCCAGAGCCATTAAAATATAAAGCACTGTCTCTTTTAGAATATATATTGTACTTTTCATGTTGGTATTTATGGACAGGGAACATTTAAAGTAAATTATACCATCTTTCTTTGTTTTCCACAGCACTGTGCATACTGTAAGCGCCTTGGAGCATCCATTAAGTGCTGTGCTGAAGGATGTGCTCAACTCTACCATTACCCCTGCGCTGGGGCAGCCGGGACCTTTCAGGATTTCAGGAGTCTCTCGCTCCTCTGCCCAGAACATATTGCAATGGCAATTCAGAAATGTAAATTGAATCAGATTCACTCAATAAAAATTCTGATCAGAACATACAATGTCCACAAAATTTTCTGACCTTCCTTCTCTGTTGTTTTACTGCTCAAAGTTGTAGATGATGTAAACTGCGTGCTATGTGATAGCCCGGGGGACCTGATGGATCAGCTTTTCTGCACCAGTTGTGGTCTGCATTACCACGGGATGTGCCTGGACATGGCTGTGACCCCTCTAAGGAGGGCAGGTTGGCAGTGCCCCGAGTGCAAAGTCTGCCAGACATGCAAGTGAGTCACTTCAACCACCTTCTTAAATAAAACACTTAGCATTGAATGTTTTTGCTTCATTTATCTTTCATCTTAATGTCTGCATCGCTTCCAGTCGTCATGCTCACTGACGCTTTGTTTACCGCTGTGCTTTGTGACAAACTAGCTGGAAGTACATAAAGTATCTGTTGTTTAAAGCTGAATTCTAGTAACCTCCGACCTTTACTGGAAAAGCATAACAGCTCTGACACACCTACGGCAAACAGGCCTGGTTGCTAATGGGACTAAATAATGTCTTTTATTTTCATATAAACCCTGCAGCTGTATATAGATTTTTTTATCTTGATGAGCCAACGTTTATCATCTGTTGCTATGAAATGTAACGACTAGTTCCATTAGAACTGGATCCTTTTATCATTCGCTGCACATTGAGTATTTTATTTTAGTTTTGTGTCTTTTTTACTATCTTACCTTTATCTCAGGGCAGGTGAGCAAAATCAAAATCTTTTTTTATGTATTTTAAACAATATGAGTAGTTTATAGTAATCAGGGAATTATGACTCTAACGTCTAGATTTTAAAATGAAAATAACACTTCACCAGATCATTTAATTTAGGTACCGTTTTTATCTGCACAGAGAAAATATTTAAATGAGTATTTTTTACAAATTTTAAAGATTTTAACTAAGCTATAAAAATAAAATGTTTAGAACTACAGCCGTGTTTTTTATTTATTACCAAATGCAACTGTTGTTTTTAATGTGTGACTGCAAAGGCTGTCGTCACCAACGTCCAGGATAACAGCTGAAAAAATGGGCACCATGATTTAATAAGAGTAAATGATGTTACAGTAAACAGTCACTTCATTATTGTAGCCAGAAAATGAAACTGTAAAATAAAAAACAGAGTGAAGAAATTGATTGAAATCATATCAAATTCTTGAAATAAAAGTTCTTTAGATCCATTTGCTTTAATATAAAAGTTCCTGTACATGAATACTCGCTGTTCAACTTTAATTTTTTATTTTTCACCAGCAGTGATCACACACTGTTTTAGGAATTTATTATTTTTATTTTTAACTTTTTTTTAACAGGAAGTTCCTGGATAACTTTCTAATTAAGTGCTTGTTCTGCAGGGAACTAAAGCACAATCAAATAAAAACACAAAGAAAATCCTACCATGAAAATCAGCACAATAACTTAATAAATGAATATATTTATACCTTTGTTTTGTACACAGCCGATGTTAAATGCTACTTTCTGTGTATCTTTTCAGGAATCCGGGAGAAGACACTAAAATGTTGGTGTGTGACATGTGTGACAAAGGCTACCACACCTTCTGTCTGCAGCCTGCAATGGACTGTCTTCCTACCAATGGATGGAGATGTAAGGTAGGAATCATCCAATAGAATTCAATCTGGTTTATTCAAAACATCCAACTATCCTGATTATTCTGATCTGTAAGTAAAAATAAAAAACTTCTCACACTAATTTAAAGTATTAACTTTTTCCATAATGTAAAATCACACAACTTCAACAGTAATAAGTCATGAAGTAGTTAAAGAACAGCAAAGTGCATCACTTTACTCTGTAATACCTTATTAGGTGTTTGTACTTTCTGTGGTTAAGAACAGTCTCACTGCTGCTGATATTTTAAAGAGGCCATTTCATACAAATTTCAGGACTTTGTGGTTATTTCTTAAGTATTAACCAGTAATATGAAACATTTTATATCTAAAAAACATCAGGAAACACTGATTAACAGACTTTTCAATCTGTCTGCGTTAAAATTTGGGTGGTTCCGGCTCCTTCCATCAGGCTTCGGCAGCAGCTCGTTCATATTCATTATTCGAATTTGCTGGACTCTGATTGGCTAACAAATTAGCCTATGAGAGCAAGGTATACTGTTTCCTGCCCCGCTGCGCATGGCAACATCAGACGTCGTGTCTTCCTGTTTGCTACGTCTTATTGTACAGCTTTTAGCCAGCAGCATGCTAGGCGTGGTTTCAACTGTGGGAGCTGCCGAAAACTAACGAACACAGAGGTTGTGATGAAACAGATACAGGCTGTTTGGACTCGGGTTTTATCGGCACCTGCGTAGTTTGAGAGATAAAAACTGAAAGAGAAGTTGTTGACCTGTTTTCACACCCACTATGAAGGTAAGAACACCTGTGGAGCTAAAATATTCAACAGAAACCTCAGAAAAACTGTTATTAATGGAAGGACCTCGTTAAAGGCATTTTAAAGCACCAAACATAATGCGGCACATACTTGTGTGTATGTGCACAAATATGGTGTTGTCACTCAGCTGGCCGGCGAACTCACAGCACACTCATTTGATGCTGCACTTTAACTAGATCACAGAGGAAGAGGTTACAGGTGACAAAAGGTCTTTGCACTTGGCTTCTGTGCTTGACTCAGCACGGAACGATGTGGCCCACACACATCTTTGACGCTAACTTCTCCTGAACACCTGCCTTCATCCTCTGTCCCCGATCGCGTTGCGGTTTTGTTCTGAGTCATCTAGATTGACAAAATTAAGCCGTCGTTCTAGTTTCAGTTTTATGTAATGTTCCTCCAGTGTTGTTTTCATTGATATTTAAACACCTCATAGATATTATATTTAGATAACTTTAGTTAGCTTAGACATGGTGCATTCACAATCTATGTTTTGGGAACTGGTGATCAGCTGGTCACTGAAAATCAGCTGACTTCACTCACCTGCAGAGAGGTTGGTCGGTGTATCTCTGAAATGGATAAAAGAAATGTTAAAATTTAGTCTTAAATTTGAGCTCTTGAACATCTGCCTGTCTTCTTGCGGTGGATCCTTCAGACTTTGTCATTATTTGTAGACAAGAAGTTGCTCCACAAATAACAAAATGACTGGAAAGTTAATTTTGAAATCTAATATTTTAAATGTTTTAAAAAATTAGTTAAAAACTGTTTAAAAAGTTAATGTTCAAAAGTTTTTTAAGAACTGATGAACTGATTATCATGTTCTTAACGTTCAGACTGCATGAGGTCTAAACATCTTTGGGGATCGTATCACTTTTGTCCTTAGAACTGCAGAGTGTGTATCCAGTGTGGAACTCGAACCAGCGGGCAGTGGTACCACAACAGCCTGCTGTGTGAGAACTGTGTCCAAAGCCAGGACCCTGCTCTGTGCTGTCCCACGTGTTCTTGTATTCTGGACCCTGAACATCACATCAAAGATTTAATGTTCTGCCAAACTTGTAAGAGGTAAGCAGGATTTGCCTTGTTTTTGCTCTGTTTCTAAAAATGTGTCAGGAAAGACTGAGAAAACCACAATTCTATTTATATCTCAACTTTCTGGGATAGAAGAGAAATCTGTGAGGTAATCTTGTGAGTTCCTTTTCATTTCTTTCAGATGGCTACATCTTGAATGTGAGCGTCAGAACTCAGGCCAAGGAGAAATCCACCCCAGGGAGGACTATGTTTGTTCAAACTGCAGGTCTCCTGCTGCAGAACAGGCGCTACAGGCGGAGGACATGGACATCGGCCCAAAGCTCAGCCCCCAACCAGCCTCCATGCACACAGACTCTGAGACTGGCCTACAGCTAGCTCAAAAGCACACAGACCTTGAAGCTGGCACTCAGCTGCCCCCTGAAATGCACAAAGACCCCAAACCAGAAGTACTTGCCGTTCCATTGCACTCGGATCCAGAGCCTGTTCAGGTTTCTGGGCAGGAGGAGAAGTTACCCACATCAAACCAGAATCCTGGTGGGTTTTTGATCATAAACACATTCTGTTTCGACTCGTTTTCTTTATCTTTTCTGTTTCCTTTTCCAACATTAGAAGTTTGAATTGAATCCATTCCTGTGTCCCTGCTGAGAATCTATATATTTTCACAAAATCATAACTTCTCATAACTATTAAGAAAAGCCAAAAGAGTGTCAATTTTCTAATAAACAAAAGCTACAGTCTAAAAGCTACAATCTTGCACTCGAACAAACAGGTTAGAAAATGGATGAATAGAATCAAATATCCAACATCACCAGATATGATTAAAAATAAAACCAACCCTGTGGTTGAGGTCTCATTCACACAGATCCTCACCACAAAGTTCACATTTCAGCTTTGCAGCACCAATTTAGGCTATAAAACACAAACTAAGTACAAATTTAAAGTCACAGAAATTAAAAAGAAGCGACTCTGTGCGAAGAAAGATGGAAGAGAAAAAGTGTTTCAGTTAATCAAGTGGGGATGTGATAGCAGCAGATTCAAGCAACAGAATTCTCATTTCACATCTTTTGATTCTGAATATTAAAATATTGTTTAGAACTTTAGATTTTTTTCAGATTATAGAGACATTGGAGCTGACTTGAACTTCAGTTAAGACACTCGAGACCTGGCCCTCATTTTATCGTGTTTCAGAAGCAATTGAACCCGTTCTGTCTCTCACAGTGGGTTTTGTTTGTTTCTGCTAGTTACACCTCTTTATAAATCCACTATGGTACAAATTCTGTCAGCGCTTGTGCTTTTGCAACGTTAGATAACATCTGAAATCTAAGGTCTTCTGGCCCTAGAGTGCAAAATGAAGAAAATGTGAAGTGGGCCGGGGATGCCAGCAGCAGGTATTGCGGCCCACTCATGTTTAGGCAGCTGACTACACAGAATGGATATGAGCATCATGATAGTGATTATATCACAGATCCCCTGTCTGCTAACCTGCCTTGGAGCAATGCTGGCTCATTCATTACCGCTCACACAGCCTGTCTGCTTGTTCTACTCACCATGCACAGATTGTCTCATTTTACAGTCTTTTTTTTTTTTCTTTTAATTTAACTTATCTGACACATTTCGGCTTTCCCTGCTTTTCCTTTTCCCTTTTTTATTTCAAAGATCTAGTGTTTGTGGGCCATCTGTTCATTTATGATAGAAGTTTATTTTGAGCAGATTAAAGGACCTCAGGTTTTTCTCAGTACGTTGCATACTTTTGGGACATCATTATTTTTTAATTGTTGTGTGTGTAATTGATTTATAGTTGCTTACTGGTTTCCATTATACCCTGGTTTTAAAAACTCAAAGCTAACAATACTTGATTCAGAATCACATCCTGCAAACAACCCGCTGGTGATCTGGTGTCTTTTACTGACCATGTTTTGGTCTTTTAGTGAGATACATGTGGGTGACTGTAAACACAACGCACACTCCTGTAAGTGTTTTATTTTTTTAGATAATAGAACATTGTTTTAATTTCATACTATTATATACATTATGAAACTGCAGTATTTTTTGCTTACTGTCACTGTCAGAAATTCATATGTTCCCTTTAATAGTTATAGAGGGAATGTATTTCAATAATCTGTTAAAATGTAGCATCAATAAAACTTATTATTCAAAACCAAAACTAAAGAAGAGACTCAATCCTCTGCACCATTTTCACTACTGCAAGAAAAAGGATAAATAAAAATAATGATAAACTGCTCCAGACAGGCTTTTTGTTTTAGCTCTTGCAGCTCTGGTGGTACTAAAAGAACATTTAAAGAACCACAGCTCAGAGTTTAAAACTATAGTGACTCGGTTGATGGTTGCTGTTAAATGTATCCCGTAAGTTCAAGCTAGACCAGACTTCAGATCATCACTGTAGCTTCAGAGATGATTAAATCCCACCCATTATCTTATTCGATATCGTAGAAATAGGAATCGGTGCGTTCATATCAATGTGTATGTGTTCATCTTGGTCAATAGCTGATAGCAAGAGATGGTTGTAAGCCCATCTCCCTAATTTACTTTCTGGCACGAGCACCGGATGAGCACCTGCAAGCTGCACAGTCATGAGCCCAGAGCACACAAACCCTGGGATGTTGGTTGTCATGGTTACTCCCTTCCCTGGCAGAGATGCTGAGCAGGTGCATGTGTGTGTCAGGATCAGTGTGACATGGGAACTTGTGGATTGAAATAGCGAGCGCCTCCTTAAGACTAGGCTGTCTGTACTGTCAGATGCTGTCTGGCAGAATGTTGGCTCGATGTGTAGATTCCTGATAGCTAGGAATGACTGCTTCTATTCATACTGGACAAGTTAAATACATTGATGGCTTTTATACAAAACCAAAAGGAGAGAGTGCATGCTACAGAGTGAGAGTGAGAAAATAACAGACATCAGATTGATGCGGAAACGAGGTCCATCTTTAAATTTTGCCTCGTTACATGTTTTCCCCTTGGTCTTTATTGTTTTTTTTTTTAACCGGGGTGTTTTATTTCCTCACTGCTTTATCTTTATGTTCTCGGACTCTCCACACTTTTTGTTTCATGAATTTACTGAATTACTGTCTATTCTAAAGGAAGTTTCTAAATCTTGTGCCGTTTTTAATGTTTAGAAGCCTCGGGAGAAGCAACTGCTGTTGATACACAGTTTGTTGAACCTTTGATCAACAAAATTCCAGCAGAACTCAGTCCAGGTTTGTACATGCAGTCTACTAAGTCTTCTACCATCATTAAAATCATCACTGATTTATATAAAAAAAAATCATATGTATGTGGTTTTTTTACAGACTCGAAACCAGCAGCAGGAGAGCAGCTCAGTTATACAGAAAGACCCACTTCTTCAGCGACTCCAAGTCAGGAAGCTTTTCCAGCCCAACAGCCTACAGAGGCACAACAGACACGGGATATCACATTACAACTCAAACCAGCAAATACAGAGGCCTGCTCTCAGCAGGGCACGGTCGACCCCAGCACAAAGGATTATAAGGCCATCATCTCAACTACCAAAGAACCAAGTACTACATCAGTACCTTTCATGGAACAGCCAATGGCAGTCACACTATACCAGCCTTCAAGTATGGATGTAGTCAGGGCTTCTTTGCTGGAAACTGCTCCAAAGGACCCTAACAAGGAGAGGAGCGAGGGTATATTTCACATGAATTTGACAGAGACTGTTAAACCCTCAGCGTCCTGTACGTCACAGGAGATGGACTCCACACTGGACAACAAGCCCAAAATGTCTTTTCCCAGCTTGTCCTCAGAGGAGACACCTTTCAAAACAGCTGTGGAAAGATTAGTTGAAATGGTTTCTTCTCCTTCCCACACTTCTCTTACCAGAGGCCCCCCTCTCAGAGAAGCACCTCAGAGCCAGATCCTACCTACACTGAGTGACCACAGCAGTATAATCCCAACAACAACCCTGGTACCATTCACACCGAAGATTGGCATGGGGAAACCTGCCATCACCAAGAGGAAGTTTTCTCCTGGGAGGCCACGAGTGAAACAGGTACGTCAGTTTCATCACGATGACTGATAACTTCAAGCAGAAATCTGGGTTTTTCTGCCTGATTCACTGTCTCCTTAACTAATAAACCAAAAAAGTATGATACATGTGGGTCAAACACTTCTGATGATTGAAGCAGCTTGAACAAATGTGGATAATATTGGATGTTTTTGGCTGTTTCTCAGTAAAGTCACACCTTGCAACACAAACAGGAAAAGAGCCGTTTCTCCATCCCTGCTCTTTCCTCACATGTTTCTGTGCGACACGAGTTATTAGTCACAGTGTTAATATCCCAGTCAAGTATTAATTACTTCCTGTCAGCGTTATATTTTATAGCTTGAACACTTTTTTTTACCAGCAGTCCTTGCTGTATTTCACTGAAAGCATCTTCATCAGTCTTCCTTTTCATTTCACAGTCTTGTCACCAACATACTTCATTTTATTACCGTATTCATCAAGTCACATGATCTTTACCATGTCGTATCATTGCATATATTAAACCATCAGCAGTGGGACATTGTGGCTGTTAACATGAACTCTCCTAACAATTAGTGTCAATCTGCTGAGACTAGAAATGTAGACTTTCCCAAGAAAATGGTTATGGGAATTAGATTCATGCCTCTGGTTATGATATATTATGAATGATTCTGGTGAGTAGGGATCAATTCAGTCCAGTTTATTCAGTTATTTATATATTTTTAAAGGTGCTATATCTTAGCTTAAGCATTACATGGCTCAGATCGGTTTTTTTATGCTTGTTCACGGAAAATCTGTATGAAAAATCTCTGGAGAAATTTCCTCTTTAGTTGTGCATGTGTTTGACCAATGTGCTAATCTTTTACCAAACCAATTTGGCTTTTTTTTCTGTCAGCATGTCAAACACAAGATTGCCCTTGTGAAGTGTAGCTCTCCTTTTTGTCTCTTGATAACCTGAGAAAAGTCTTGCTGCTTAAAATGCAACTAACTCATTTGCTTTTTGGAATAATGTTTCTTTTGTTTAAGTAGTTGCATGAAAAACAAGGATTGGCTTTAACACAGAATAAAAACTTTTCATTTTGGCACATGCAATTCTCTCATTCCCCTGCTTAGATGGATGGGTTTTGAGTTTTTTTTTCCCTTTTCAAATTGATACATCAGAAGCTCACCACATTTCTTTAACATCTTTCTTTGTATGTTTGTGTTTCTTTGCTGACTTTGTTTTTAAGTTGCTGCATTTTGTCGCCCTCCTCCCTTCCTCTCTCTCTCACTCTCTCACCCATCCCTCCTTACCTTAGGGTGCATGGAGCCCCCATAGCAGTGTGAGCTCACCCTTGTCCTGGTCACCAGACCAGCCAGAGGGGTGGGACCCAAGGATCAGGCAGTCCTCTGGCAGCCCCGGATGGAGCATCCGAGTGGTAAATAAAGTGGCTCTCATGAGATGGCGAGGCATCTGCTGCCCCCTCTGCCCTTCTTACTGTGATACACACTCTCTGAGTGTTCTTGATAGCCACTGATGTGTACTGTAGCCCAAACCGACAACTGGCCTCCACTTTACAGTGAGAGAAAGTGTTCAATGCCAGTGTTCAACCACAACTTAATGAACACAAATGTATGGTATCTCAGTTGAGCTGATTGATCAAAGATGAAGATAAACATTACAAAGGCACATAGTTTGGAAATGAGTCATAGAACTGTATTCAGTTTTTTCTTAGTAAGCTTTGCATACCTGAGCTTTCTTAATTCTTAAAGCTTTGATGTCTGTGTGTAAAGATCATGTGTATGCTAGGTTGGGTCAGCTGCATTTAGTTTTTAACATGTGGGTGTTCAGTTCCTCTCCAGCCCAGTAGTTGGCAGTAATGCAGAGTTGAAATGAAAAGAAGCACAATCGATGTATTGCTAGGAATCAAGTCTGTTTTTGCATCTTTCTGCTCATGAAGTCCTACATTGTTCTCACTTAGTATTTCCTGAAAACAAACATCCCTGTTCTTCTTCTTCAGCTTATTGGTTTAACTGTTGGCTTTCCTGGTCTGTTGTGTCGAGACCATTGTTTCAATAGGAGTTTCATTGTCTCCAGACTGTTTACATACATAGTCTGCACAGTCCCAAAAACCTGAGCTGCACATACAGAGACATGGCAGTTTTTTTGCACAGGTACTAACAATAAAATCTACATCACACAGGTGTCACAGTCAAATGAACATACAAGGAGAAGATCAGCCATAAACTGGGCCTTATTCAAACAAGTTCACGCATTAATTTGTCTTTATTAAAAAGACCTTTGTTTGGATTTCGACTGAGTAAAAATAATTTTATAGATAATGGACAGTGATGTCAGTTACGTTTCCTTTACTGAAAGTAAGGACTAAACCTGGTTAAATTCTGGAATGTTGTTGTTTGTTAGACAGAAGGATGTTTGAAGAAAAGCACGAGGATTTGGAATTGTGAATGAATGTAGGCAGAGTATAAATGAATTTTAGGGAAGGTGTTTTTGGTGGTTTAGTCAGATTGTTTATTATGGCATAAATTGGAGTTTGAATTAGCAAAGAAGCTGCTAAGAAACACAAAAAATGTTCATTAACTTGTTTAAAAGGTTAGACTCAAGGCCCACAGGATTTCATGCACCAGTCTAAATCTTAACTTCTGCCCTCTTAATGTAAATAAATAAGATATTCCCCAGGCTTAAATATAAAAATCAGATTTTTTTCATTATAAAGTTGCCTGTTTTTAGGCATTTTAGTGAGTGAGACAGTAGGCAGGACTCTCAATCCTACGTATCTAGTGTGCACACTCTGACTCCAAAAATCCAACATGTCAGTGCCTCTATACGGGATCTCACGGCTTCACCATTCAACAACAGAAGAAGGCTGAAAAGTCTGTTTAGATATTTTATACAGGTTGATAAATATAATCTAACAGCTATCCCGCTCAGGTATTTTCTAGCTGAGCTACGCAGCATTGTCTTTTGCGATAACCAGCCTTCAGTCCTCAGGCTTGCATGGCGTGGCGGGGACGAGAACTCTTGTGGGCGGAAGTCTGAATACACAAGTGACTGGTGTTCTGTTCTGTGGCTAAAAACAAACCCGAGTTGTCTGACAGTTTATGAATCTGCCTTCCTGCACATCACTGGTTTCTTACAAGGTCTTTGTTTGTTGTTGCTTTTCTAGTTTCATTCACTGACTTGGTTTCTTGGTATTGATTAGACTTGAGTCAAAGATTTCAAGAAAAAAATTATGGCATGGGTTCTTTTAATCTGAGACTGGGGTGCAGGGTTGCACTGACCCCATATATGCTTGGTATTATTGCCTTAGGCGAGATTATATATGCAAGCAGTAGTCTTAGTACGAGCAAACTGTGTTGTCAGCGCAGTGGCGTCACCATTCATACCAATGACTGAGATGGGCCACTCATTGCAACCTTTTCCTAAACACTTGGTGTCGCTACTGAGAAAAAATCTATTCATTCATTTGCTCTAACACAGCGTTGTTGCTTTTCTCCATTGGTCATTGATAAAGAGGTGGGGTACAACCACAAATATATATATTTAACCAAATTATCTCCAACAAATGAGAATTTATTGTCTGAAAAGAAAAGTTCAGTTTAAATGTAAGAGACCAACGTTTTGAAATGGAATTCTGATTTTATTAATTTAACAATTACACAATACTATCAATTCCAGGTCAGCAGCTTCAACTAGTTCATATTAATAAAAACACAGACATTAAAATCCGTCATGTTGGCTGTAGCTTTGTCAGAGAACAGAACTAACAGTCAGCGCGAATCAGGACTCGATGTAGCGCTAATACAGTAAAGAGAATAAGAACTGAAGAGACGAATGTATTTAAGTCCTGCTACTTGACATCCCACGTGTCACGGAGCTCAGCCTGCTGTCGATGTGTGCAAAAATAAATATATAAACCAGCGATCAGTTGGCGCTTGGGATTTCCCTTTTTTAGTTTCTATGGTATGAGTGTCATTTTACAGTCAGACGTGTTTATTTATTTATTTTGTCTTCTCTGTACAGGGTCGAGGCTCAGGCTTCCCTGGGAGGAGGCGGCCCAGAGGTGCCGGTCTGTCAGGCAGAGCTGGACGAGGCAGGGCGAGAGGGAAGAACGGAGTGAGTCCCAGCATCAACCCCGGGGTATGAACTGTGACCTTTACGCCATTTATTGGCAGATATTTCACTACATTCAGATGTTTTTACTCCGTCTGAAGAGACTGATGATTGTTTGTTAGAACTGATTCTTTTATTCACGTTGCTAGCTAATGGGTAAAGAAAACTTGAAATCTTTAATATTAAATGCATATTTTCCTGTTTCAGAGGATCTCTGTGTAAATGATTTCATAGTCTTTAAGACTTTTCTCTGTATATTTGTGTCCTGGTGTGCAGATCACCACAATAGAAACACAATACCCTCTAAAGGAGGAGGAGGAGAACGCGATGCATAACACGGTCGTCATATTCTCCAGCAATGACAGTTTCACGCTCAAACAGGTGTGTGTGATTATACCCTCTCAAGCATTTATTCCAAATTATTAATTTTTATGCACTTTTTTCGGTGTTTTTTTTATAAGTAGTAACTAGTTTATTAACCTAGTATTACTTATATTCTGTCCTTAAAAACTAGTTGAGGAAACCATAAAAATTTCTCTTGCTGAAGTTATAGATGTTTGTTGCCACAACTGCATAGATTGCTCTGAAAGGAGGTCAGTCATGTTGTTTTTTTTACATTTTTTAGGACATGTGTGTGGTGTGTGGGAGTTTTGGTCTCGGTGCAGAGGGCCGTCTTTTAGCCTGCGTTCAGTGCGGTCAGTGCTATCATCCATTCTGCGTTGGAATAAAGGTAAATTGTCTATGCCATTGAAACTGTTCAATACAAATCACTTCAGTTTAGTTACTGAGTTACACGTCATGATCTTCACCTTACTCACCACAGATCACCAAGGTGGTGCTCAGTAAAGGCTGGCGCTGTCTGGAGTGCACGGTGTGTGAAGCGTGTGGCCAAGCCACAGATCCCGGTCGCTTGTTGCTGTGTGATGACTGTGACATCAGTTATCACACATACTGCCTGGACCCTCCACTGCAGAATGTCCCCAAGGACAGCTGGAAATGCAAGTGGTGGGTAATTCTTTGATTATCTTTCTCAGAATAGCTTCAAGCAATTGGGGATTAAGTTAGTACTGATCTCATGGTATTGTTACAAAATCTATCTGTTTGACTGCAGATTCAGCAGACAGATTTGCATTTCTCGTTGATAAATTTGATGCACTGATCTATGAAGACAGAGTTTACTATACACAATATAATTACAGTGTAATCAGGACAGATTCTTGCACCACAGCTGTTGCTTTATTCTGTTTGAAACATTCAGAGTTAAAAGATGTCTGTCCTCCAATCTCCTGCAGGTGTGTGTCCTGTACCCAGTGTGGTTCCACCACTCCAGGACTACGCTGTGAGTGGCAGAATAATTATAACCAGTGTGCACCCTGTGCTAGCCTTACAGCATGCCCGGTCTGTCTGTTGGACTACAGTGAAGGCACTATCATTGTGCAGTGCCGCCAGTGTGACAGGTGTGTAGCGTTTCTGTGAAACTGTCGGTTCAGGAAGACAAGTCGCGACTAATTCTCTGCAATAATTGGCACCAATCTAAACTTTTTCCCTCCGTTCCACAGATGGTTTCATGCTTCTTGTCAGAATCTTCACTCAGAGGAAGATGTAGAAAAAGCTGCAGAGAGCAATTTTGACTGCACAATGTGTCGAAATTTCAAGACCACTAAAGGTGGAAGCACAGTCTGAAATTTCTTTCCTTTTAAAAATGTTTTTGTTTCAGTCTTAAAGTTGTTAGATGCTAAAATGACACGATTCTTGTTTATGCTGTTTTGTTTATGCAGTTATAACCAAGATCAGAGATGCCACTGAGCCACTAGTTGTGTTGCAGACCACTTCAAGAGCTAGAGAAATTGGTACGTTTAAAATACTGCACATGACATACCAATATCAGCACAAATATTTTTATTTAATTCTTGTATTAGCTATTGATTTCTCCTCTGTTATTGGGCTGCAAACCCACTTTAGCAGCACATAATCTTTAGTATAAACTTTTATTTCAGATCTGTCAAGAACCTACACCCAGGACGGTGTGTGCTTGACAGAGTCAGGGCTTTGCCAGCTTCAGAGCTTGTCTGCAGCAGCATCACGACGACGGAAATCCAAACCTAAATTGAAGCTGAAGATTATTAACCAGAACAGTGTGGCAGTGCTTCAGGCCCCTGTGGACCCACTTTCAGAACTCTCTCGAGATGAAGACATGGAGGACAACAGAGGTACTTGTCATCCCTCACAAGCTTTCATAATCGATTGTTTTTAAGCATTTTATTGAAGCACGTCATTTTTATTGGTTAAACTCTGATGCAACAGTCTGAATAATGTTCAGTTTTTCAGTGTGTTGTCATGTCTGATATAAAGGGTTGGTTTGAAAAGATGTAGAGCAGAAAAACTGGGTCAGTTTTTTTTTCTATTTATTTTGTTGATCGTTATTTTTTATTGCTTTAATCTAAAACAGACAAGTTCCTTAGTCATGGGACTGGTAAAGTTAATTTCAATCAGGTTAATGTGTCTGAACCAGGAGCAGGCTCAGATAGAGTTGACCCTGCCGGTGTGCTGAGGGGCCGGCTTGTGGTGGTCTCAGCTGCTCAGCTGTCACTCATCATCAGTTCTCTCTACCACTCGCAGAGGCGGAGCTCCTTGATTGCGAGACAAAGTCTGACTCAAGCCTGGACCGAGAGCCAGTTGAGGATGACTCCAAGGGGGCTGACGGCATCAAGAAGAGGAAGAGGAAACCGTACCGACCGGGTAAGGCACCTGATCGAAGGAGACAGCTCCCCTGAAGCGTAAAATGGTGCAGTTCGTGCCCAGCCTCGAAACTGTAGCAGAGCACTGCCATCTCACGGGCTCAGATGCACAGAGGCCACTATCTGGTGTTTTTAAGCCTCAGTGCAGTGTGCAGTTAATAGAAACATACAGTAACAAAGCTCCAATAATGCAGTTAAATCCTTTCTAAGTGTACTTAAATGTATATGCTCAGCAGTGCATTTTAGCAAAAAGTTATTTGGGATTATTTTTATTGTCTTTCAAGGTATTGGTGGGTTCATGGTCCGCCAGAGGAGTCGTCCAGGACAAGGTCCAGGTAAAGGCAAAAGGTCCCTCTGCAGGAAAGACTCCTCTGGGTCCGTGTCTGAGAATCCCATCGGAAAAGATGAAGGTCAGTGCACCTTAATTATATCTTTATTTTTTATCGCAACAAGTACCTCTGAGAGTCGAAAGTTTCTTTTTACTCTTTGTGTTGCAGGGTGGTCAGAGTTAATACCAGATACTCCCGTGGATGAGACACCTTTGGGACCAGAAGTCCCGGAAAAGATAAAGAAACGATATCGAAAGAAGAAGACCAAACTGGAAGAGGCTTTTCCCACTTACCTACAGGTTAGTGATGCATCACTGTCAGAACCCAGCTGAATACTTCTAAACAGGAAGAGGTTATATCACTATGTTTCTTACAAGGTGTAGGGTTTTTTTATTGGATAAAACAAATGTATTTATTTATTTTTATAAAATACTTTTTTACTTGAGTGTTACTTTTCCATAATAATTCACATAGTTTTGCACAAAATAAAAGATTTGTTTTAATGGAAAAAATGTGTTTTATTTTGAAAATCTTTCTGTTATGCATATGTGTAATTTGGATGCAAAGAGTGTCTGTTCATGTTATGTAGTATCTAGAAAGAAATGGGATTTCCCCTTACCCTTGGGTTGGTTGAGAAAACCAAAGTGCATTGCCTTGATGGCATTTGCAGAACTCTGGTGCACAGAGCTCCTTCTGTGAGCCTTTTTAAAGAGGAACAGTCTTAAGGAATTCTCAGTAGATGATACTTGTCAGTGATTATAACTTTTTAAATGGCCCCAGTCTCAGTCATAAATTGACAAACACAAGCAGAACTGGGGATGATTTTAAGGCTTCTCGTCCCTAGCCAGCATCTCAGTGTCATCTTGTGTTGGCTGAAACATAGATAGGTGATGTGCATTAAGTCACCAGTGGCTGTCAGGGCAGCTCTTTATCCCAGCACTTTACAGGGAATTGGGGGATGTGAAGTCAAACCTAAAGGTCTAACACAGTGATGCAGATTTCATTAATTATTGAGATAACATGTCTGGATTTTAATGTCTCGGTGCAGCGGTTCAGATCTGTGATGATTTTGAGGTGCAACTGGTTATTGGAGGTAGTTTCACCCAGTGCTGTGACCCGTTCTTACACTGATATGTTTCTCTGAACAAACAAAAACATGTCAACATAAAGGTACTGTGTGTTATATACAGGAGGCTTTCTTTGGAAAGGATCTGCTGGACAAAAGCAAACACAGCAGGCAGCCAGTGGTTGAATCAGGCTTACTGGAGGACGGGCAAAACCAGGTAGAAAGGAAACACCCTGCTACCAACTTCCTGGGTGCAACATCCGGCCCGCTGCTCAGTTCACCAGCATCATCCATTCCTACAAGACCAGCAGCAGCACGTATGTCAGTTTTTTTGGATCAGAGATGTAATAATTGGCTAAATCACAGCAATGTGTCAGACTAAATATTTAATTTTGTTAAATACAGAAGAAAAAAAATCAACAAATCAGTGCAGGTGTGTGGACTAACTGATGCTACAGAGGTTTAGTCTGATAAAGAACTGTGTCAATCCTCAGCTGTATCCATGCAGTGAAGATAATTTTTGTTAACTGTTAATCTGTAGGATTATTTCAACAGAAACTACTGTCACAACTTAAATTGTAACTTAAAGAGCAACTCATCCCCCCCTAAATGATCTTCCTGCCTTCTAACTGCTTTTTCAAATAATGCTGAAAGGGGCGTTACTTAGGACACTGGAGAAGAGGCGGTCCTAAGCTGTGATTGACGTGTAGCACGTCTCCGTGTTTAGATTAGCTCCAGTGTGACTCTGCCGTTTTGCTGAGAAGTAACCCGAGCATGATGAGAATATAACGTCTATAAATCACATCCACACAATCACAACTACTGCAGTGAAGTCTTTGTCCTGATTTCATTTTTCTTTTACTGATATTAGTTATTCTCTTTGTCGTAGTGTTCAACCAGTTGCTCTAAATCCCTGTGTGCAGCTCTTTGGTGAGGAGCTGGAGAAAATGGGCGGGCGGGGGCGAGTGTGTCTGTCTGAGAGATGGTTTTATACTCCAGGAGGCGTGTCTTAGAGACGATGCCGGTGACGTAGACATGTACCGCTTCAGCCAATCACAAATTTCAAATGCAATAGCCATCTTTCAACCCTAAGAGGGCAGCACTGAGACGTTTTTAGACCAAAAAGTGTAGAAATTACATGAATATGTCAAAAAATGTCCAGAAACTGAAAAGTTGCATTGGTAAAGACCCAAAAATACAGTTTATAAGCAGAAAAAAGCTGTTTTAAGGGTGAGTTGCTCTTTAAATCAACATAAGATCTGAATGACTGAAGATCACATTTGATTTGCAACCCTACTTTCTCTATGTTCCCTATTTGTTTACCTTCCTGTTCTATTCTATGCCAGATGTTGTCTGGATGTGCAGCCGTTCAGCAAAAGGCTGTTCACCTTTTCCTCATTGTTGAATAATACTTTAGGAGATTTAGTTGTAGTTCACTCAGGGTTTAATCAAAAACCAGTTCTACATGTGGCATCCCAGCAAAGGGCTCCAAATCACTCATGTTCATTCATCATCATTTATTATTTGTGACAGTTTGGTTTTCTTCTTTTTTTTTTTGTTTTGTTCCTTCCTTTTCTTCCACCCACAGAGCCAACTGAGGAGCCGTTAGTTGATCTAGCTGATGTTTTGAACTCTGGTGCAGACTTCTTGGGAGTCCTCGGAAAGCCAAGCGATGACTCTGGTGCGTCATATATCTCACAGGCGGTAGCAGAATATGTTAACAGTCTCCTACCTGTAGATTTATAAAATCTTCTCCCCAGAGAGCAGGTTTATTTTTGCTTTCACTGCCTTTAGTGATTTTCATTAATGCCACATTCTTTAATAATGCTTTTTATTTCTCCATCTTTGGTTTAGTCTGTTTTGCTTGTTCTGTCTTCACCATTTTATTTCACTTGGTTTTGGGTTCTTGTAGGTCTTGATTTTTGCCCCTTCAAGGTTGACAGCTCACCTCCTCCTTTTGGTAAGGGTGCTATGGCCTACCACCTCCTCGCTTTAGTGCTTTCTTCTGCAGTTTGCGTCTCTGTTTGCGTGTGCATGAACACAAAGCTGCTTAGCTAATACTTAGCTTTTTTTCTCAGTCATTTCGAATTGTTGTAACACTCATAAACTGCTCAGTGCTTATCTAACAAACCTCAGTGTTGACCTAAGTGTATTTGGTGTGTCAGTCTTCATGTTTGTGAGATCCTTCATTAGATTATAATTGCCTAGTTGAAGCTGTTTTTAAAATGGCAAAGAAACCGACATGAACATGCTAGCATTGAAAGTGAGCAACTAAGAAGCTATTTCCAGTAGAGTAGAGGCCTTGGCAGATGTCCTTTTAGTTTCTGAAGGCAGTGAAGAAGCAAATGTTTGAATTTTCCCAAGGCAAGTGGCTAAAGGATTGATTTTTTCAAATGATGAGACAAAATTGTCCAATAAGTGTAAATATGTTTATATAAATTCTAATATAAATAGAGAAATGCTCCTTTAAAGCAGTTTATAAGCCATAAGAAGTTGGTTCATGCTGTTTTGTTTTGTCTGTATTTGCATTTTTCCGGCTCTTAGGATGAACAGATTCTCACATTTAAGTACTTAGAGATGAGGTGTATGATTAGTCTGTCTTCTGGGTGTATTTTTATGTTGTAACTTTGTTTTTATATGTCTGTGTGTATTTCTACAGCTGGTCTGGAAATCGGACCCCTGGTGGACAGCTCCCCATTAGCTCATCAGTCTCAGGCTGGGCGAAGGACACCTCGAACTCTTCCAGAGGAACCTCTGGATGGCATTCTCAGCCCAGAGCTCGACAAGATGGTTACTGATGGTCAGTGTGGGAGGAATTAATCTCTACCAAGAAACCTTTGCATTGCATTATTACTAGGAGTTACTCAATGAGTTTAGTTTCTGTGCATTTGTTTTCCATTTATTTAACCAAAATCTAACTTGAGGGTTGAATTTTATTCCAGAAAATATGAACAAGTAAAAATTATTTATTAATCAATATTTAGCCAAATGGGTGTTACATTTAAGGTTTTTTCCTCAGTGTTATACACAAATTGCTCTTTTTGTTTTTTCATTGTGCAGTTTGACAACCTGTAGCTTCAACATTAAGATCCTTTATCAATGTTTTATTAAACTTTTAAAATAAAAATGATGCAGTCAAGAGCTTAAAGCTGAATGGTTTATTTTTAATCCTTAAGAAGCTATAATGTAAGCCCAGTATTCATGAAACGTCACACTACAATGGAGCTGTGCATAATAAAGACTTGACTGTGAAGTCATGAAGTGAATTCTCGAGATGAATTTCCACAATCAAACATCTGCCTCACATTTAACGTTGACTTTTGTTAAAATATACCATATAATGTTATTTTTTAAAAATTTAAATATGGTTTTCTGATTATTTTTTTCTTGCAGAATCAATGCTCAGCAAACTTTACAAAATTCCAGGTGAGTATTTTTATAATTGAATGAGCATGTTGTTTATTTTAAAATATACCTGTAGTTGATTCAGCAACGTTTCCTACGTTTCCATAAATGATATTTTTAAATATATTTCATCATAAAACCAGTGAACATTTTTAATATATTAATCTTCAAAGGAAAAGAAAAGCAAGAAGGTTAAATCATGTTGCTGGAAATTTCACATTGTATTTATTATACTTTGTTGCCTCATTGATACAGAGCTGGAGGGCAAAGATGTGGAGGATCTCTTCACAGCAGTCCTTAGCCCGAGCACAAGCCAACCACCTCCACCACAGGTGCCTCACGCCCCGGCTCCAGGGCCCATCCCTCCCTCACCCGGCACTAGTATGCCTCATCCCAATGCAGGTACAATTCAACCAACTTTTCAATAGTAGCCTGTGTTTTGTAACACTCATGCATAACATTCACCTCTGAAGTTCTGCACACAGGACATCCGATGTTTCCGAGAATGCCTATGATAAATGGTATAAGGGGACCAAACCAGCGCTTTCCCACAAATCCTGGAACAGGACCCTGCATCCCAGAAAAATTCTCCTCCCTTAATCATATGCCTTTTTCTGACAATCCAAGGTAATGTTGGGCCTTTTGTTTTCAAAGCTGTTTTTTAGTTCATTTATTTTCCCTTCATCAAAATCCTTCCACCCCATGACCTGTAATTATTGATGTTACAGAGATATAAAGTTTAATCAGATGCCTAGAGACACACTTGGTCCATGGCCGTCCTCGGCCCATGGCCCTGGCCCTGCACCTTCTGGATCTTTGCCTGAGGGGGAGACTGAAGCCATGTCAAATGCCCAAAGAAGTACACTCAAGTGGGAGAAGGAGGAGACACTTGGGGAGCTTGCCACTGTTGCACCTGTACTCTATACTAATATCAATTTCCCAAACCTGAAAGAAGAGTACCCAGGTTGGTAAACCCCTCTTGTGTCTGGTCATTCATTTTTACTTGTTGCATATTTTAAGGTACACGATGTTCACCTCTTTTTGGTGTTCTTCCTACAGACTGGTCCACAAGAGTAAAACAAATTGCTAAACTCTGGAGGAAAGCTAGTTCACAGGACAGGGCTCCATATGTGGTAAGATCACTCAGACTCTTGTATCCAGCCTTCTGCCTGTCCTCAGTGCAACGTGAATTTCAAACGTATATCTATTCTGTTGTAATGCATCATTTTAGATATGACTAGTTGCATTTTGATGTTTTTATTTTTATTGGAACTGAGACTGAAAATGTGTCTAAAATTCCTTTAGTAACTTGACATTATTCAGTCAAAGTCTAATCTCAACTAAATGTTATGAAATCTCTTATTACAGAGAATTATTGTTGTCATTTGGTTGCAGTCTTGGGTTTATGAAATACTTACATGCCTTCTGTTTTTGGTTTGTGATCGATTTGCTGTGTAGCAAAAGGCAAGAGATAACCGAGCAGCCTTGCGCATCAACAAAGTCCAGATGTCAAATGAGACGGTGAAGAGGCATCATCCACAACAACAGCCCCCTGAGGTGTTTGATCCCAACTTACCACTAGACACAGAACTGCTGTTTAAAGACCCTTTGAAACCAAAAGAGTCAGAGCATGAACAAGAGTGGAAGTTTAGACAGGTAAGAGTGTATGCAATGAAGTCAGCGAATGCAGCGCCAGGTCTACTTTATATTAAGACAGCTAAGAAGTGGTGGTTTAGTAAAGCTCCCTAATCAGCTGCACTATCCTTCGCATTAGCCGTGATGACAATGGTGGTTAGTAGGTCCAGTTCATTTTGGCATGAGAATTATTTTTGTATCTATGTTGACGTCTAATCCGTCTTTTCACTCTGTTTTTCCAACAGCAAATGAGGCAGAAAAGTAAACAACAGGCCAAAATTGAAGCCACTCAGAAGTTGGAGCAAGTTAAGAATGAGCAAATGCAGCAACAGCAGCAACAACAGCAGCAACAGCAGTCGACCAGTCAGTCAGAACTAGATGGCAACAACAGTGGCAACCAGAGCCCAGCCTCCCAACCAAGTAATGACAGCATGTCCCCAATGCAGCAGTTCAACCCGAAAGAAAATTTTGCTAGGCCACAGCTGCAAGGGACTCCTACTTCATGTCCTTCAGAGGATGTGTTCTTACGACCACCTCCTCCCCCTCCATCTGGCTCTTCTTCTCAGCCTCAGTCACCGCAAGTGTTCTCACCTGGTTCCTCTGGGTCTAGACCATCGTCTCCATGGGACCCATATGCCAAAATGGTTGGGACCCCAAGACCACCAACTCTTGGACCAAATTCATGCCGCAGAATGTCTGTAGAATCTGGTAAATCCCCCACCTACTTGATGGAGCAGCAGGACCGAGGTAGACCTTCTCCAGCTCATGAATCATTTGGTTCTCCTACATCAGTGTCCAGTGATCCTTATGCCAAACCCCCTGACACACCAAGGCCGACGGGGGATATTGACCCTTTTCTGAAGCCCATGGGTCCCCCCAGGGGAAGTCAAGCAGCTCAAGGAAGATCCCCAATGGGTTCTCCTGTCAGAGACCCATACTCAAGGCCCATGATAAGAAATGACGCCTATCAACGCATGGCCCAGAACAGGATGATTTTGTCCGACCCTTACTCAAGGCCGTTAATAGCACCTATTCCTGGAAGTAACGAGTCTGGCTCTGTCCCTCTGTTCAAAACACCAATGCCTCCTCCTCAGGATCCCTTCAACCGACCAGGTCCACATCCCACTGACAGATTTTCCCAAAATCAACTGAGTGACCCTTATGCACAGCCGCCACATACACCAAGACCATCAGGAAATGACAGTTTCACCAGTCCTCCTAGAATGAGTCAGCATCACCCTCAAGGCCACTCGTTAGCTCAACCTGGACCAGTGACTCAGATGTCTAGAAATCCTTATGCTCATGCACCTTCCACCCCAAGGCCAGATCGTTTTACATATGACCCCTTTGCCCAGACCCCTGGTCCCAATAAGCCTGGCAATGACCCTTTCTCTCAGTCTGCTGGTAACCAGCGATCCATCAATGAACATGGAGCTCAACCTCGGCCATTTTTTGAGCCTTATGCTCGACCACCAGGCACTCCGCGTCCCCATGACAACTACAGTCAGCCATCAAACTCACCCGGTTCATCCTCAGACCCCTACTCACAGGCTCCTTCTACTCCTCGTCCCAGTGGGATGAACCAGTTTACTCATAAGTCCCACCCTGGACAGAGAATGTCACCGTCCCATTCAATGGACCCTTATGGTCAACCACCAGGTACTCCACGACCTTCTGTGGGAGAAAGGTTCTCCAAGTCACCAGGCAGCCAAAGAGGACCAGTAGAGCCATTTACTAGTACTCCTGGGGGATCGAGAACAGGGAGTAATGACATGTTTTCCCAGTCTGGGGCCTCTAGACCAATGCATAATGACCCTTATGCTCAACCTCCTGGGACCCCAAGACCTGGCTCCGATGGGCTTAACAGACCTTTACAAAGGCCAGGACCAAGTCACGATCCTTTCTCCCCACCTCAAGGCAGGATTCAAGAGCCATTCCCTCATATGGATTCTCATACACCAAAGCACCCTGGTGTTTCAGAAGATGGATTTAGTCAGTCACCAAATAGAAGACCCAGTCTGACACCTGGCCATGACCCGTTAGAACAACCCCCCATGACCCCTTGTCCACAATCAACAGAGAAAATGGAAATGAAAGATCAGACAGTTGGGGGTAACAATGGAATTGGCCCTCAAGACCCGACCCAAATTCATAACAATCCTCAAATGCCCACTCCATCTTCTGAAGCACAAGGTGTTGTTGTTGCAGAGACCGAGGAGAAACGCAGACAGGTACCAGAATGTTAAGACCTGTTAGGAATCTTATCATTCATAGAAGTGTGATCAGTTAACATGTTGAACCAACTCTTAACTGTTAGTAGAGTTATTTGATTGAATATGATCTGGATATATTCGATGCCTCTACAACAGTTAGTTATTTTTGTGTGCTTGATTTGTTTATATTGTATTATTGTGCATGAAATTTAATATTTCAAAATTGTGTATTATTTACTTAATGTTTATTTTATCATGGTTTTTAAGTTGTATTTAACAATTTTCAATGATGTCACACATCTTAGCTATTTTGTGAATAAAATAATTTAATGCTGAATATGTGGAAAAGGGGAAGTTATATTGGTGTTTATGATCAAACCTATAATAAAATATTTAGAGATTAAATATTCTCATATTGTTAAAAAACTTCACAAAGCTCAATGTTTCTTTTTGCATTCTAGCGACAAAGAATCAAAGAACTAATCCTCAAGCAGCATTTACAGAGGACTGCAACCCGAATGGAGAGAGGCCCCCAGGATCCTGCTGGTAATGCAGCCCCAGGAACACCAAGACCCTGGCCCCAGGAGGGCCCTGGACAACAGGGTGAAATGTTCAACAGACCACCTCCACCTTATCCTGGACAATTACCCATGAGAGGGCCAATGAGATTTCCTGGATCTTTTCCAGGAGATCAGCGTCTCTGTTTTTCTAGCGAAGGACAAATCCGCCAGGTCTCGCATCCTGGAGACCCTAATTTGAGACATCAGGGACCAAGGTTTGTGTTAGAGTTCTCTGTGAAGCTTTACATCGTTGCACTCGTCAAAACAAGGTTTAACATTGACTGTTTATTTGTTTTTAATTGTATTTTAGGTTTGGATTTCCAGCTGGTGTGTCGGGACCTCATGGGGCTCAAGAGTTCTTTCACAGGGGGGAGCACGCTATGCAAAACGTACCCCCTCAAATGAGAATGCCTATGACTGCTGAAATGACAAAAAGCATGGGAGGGAACCCCATGGGACTTCCCCACCACTTCCCACCACGCAGTATGCCGGTGCAGCAACACAACATAATGGGCCAGCATTTTATTGAGCTGCGACACAGAGCTCTGGAAAACAGGCCGCGCATGCCGTTTTCTATTGGCGGCATGCAAGGAAGCAACATTGATCCTAACCTGCAGGGTCAAAGGCCACCAGGCTTTTCTGGACTTGAGTCCAGGTTTGCTTTAAATCAGGGGCCCAGTCAGGCTGGACACTTACACCTTTCTGCCAGCATGGACAATCTTCACCAACAAACCCAGATGCAAGGACTCAACCCTATCAAGCAATCTCCACTGATGAGATCTATGAGCCAACCTGCTTCGAATGAGATACAGAACATGGCGGCATCCATGATCCTCTCTGCACCCTCTTCTGCACAGACTGAGGCTCTTTCAGTAGCAAACAGTGAAGCTGTAGAAGAGAAACTAGATGGAGAAGACTCTGCAGTCAAAGATCTTGAGGATGTGGAGGTAAAGGATCTGGTAGATGCTGACTTGGAAAACCTAAATTTGGATCCTGAAGATGGCAAAGACCTAGATCTAGAGACCAATGACCTGCATCTTGATGACTTTCTTAAATCTGGTAAATTTGACATCATTGCTTACACAGACCCTGACTTGGATGACATCAAGAAAGACATGTTTAATGAGGAACTGGATCTCAGTGATCCTATGGATGACAACGCTGAAGCTGCAGATATTAACAAGAACCCTAGCACCATAAGCGAGGCTTCATCCAGTTCAGCATCTGTACTGTCTAAGTCTAAAGCTACAGGTGGGCAGTCCTCATCTGAACTCAAGCCGGAAATCCCCGAGAATCAAAACTGTGATTCTTTGGCACTGAACCAGGAAATTAAAACAGAGGTCAAAGACTGTCAGAGGCCAGCTGAGGAAGTAGACCAACAAGCTTCTGAAAACCAGCAGGGAGTTCTGTCTGACTCCACCCCAGTCCTGTCCAGTTTACTCATTAAGCAGCAGCCTGAGGAGCAGTCATTAAATCCAATAATTGGATCTGTCAATCAAAGAGGTAACCTCATGGCCCAGCAGAACCAAGTCACTGATACTCAGCATACCTCAGTACTTACAGCCACTCAGACAATACCTGACACCACTGCTGGAGACGTTTCCATGACTGCCTTTGGAGTGGACCATCAGGTGGGGCTGACCTCTGGAGTAGACCAGAGTGGCCTAAGCCAAGTCCAGCAGACAGGGTTGAACCAGGCAGTGGGTCCTCATAGCCAGCAACAGCGTCCTCTTCTGCTGGAAGAGCAGCCACTTCTGATACAGGACCTCCTCGACCAGGAAAGGAGGGAGCAGCAGCAGCAGAGGCAGATGCAAGCCATGATACGACAGCGTTCCAGTGATGCTTTCTTTTCCAACATTGGTAATTTATTTAAACTACTGGCTGTACGTTTCTGTATGAATGACATCACAGTGATTCGCTAAATGTGCTTTGTTCATCATTTGTAGATTTTGATTCCATCACTGATCCCATCATGAAAGCCAAAATGGTTGCTCTAAAAGGCATCAATAAGGTCATGGTTCAAAACAACATGGGGATGCCTTCAGCAGTGATGAACAGGTAAACAGGTTTATTTTTAATAATCAACAATCTTAAAAATTAAAAACAATAAAAAGTGTCATCCTTGATAAAATCAAACCTTTTCAATTAAAATGTCTTCTGTGTATTTAAACATGTTGTGATGTTAATGTGACGCAGGTTTCCGGCTGGTTCTGGACCACCTCCTTGCCCTGAAAGCACACAGCTCCCTCCACAAGTTGTTGGACCGGTAATTGAAAATGTGCTTAACTTTTTTTTTTCTAAAGAAATATTTGAAAAGTTTCACTTTCAAATTTGATAATAACTTTGTCAAATTTGTTTTTTTTTTTTAGGATGGGAAACTGACACAAGTACCGAGACCAAATCCACCAAACTTTGGACCAGGATTTGTCAGTAAGTTCTTTAAAGATGTGTCTTTATAAAGAAGTCTATTTTTATACTGCTGGAGTTACTAAGAAAAGAGCCCTTTCCTGCCCTCAGATAATCCTCAGAGGGCTCAGTATGAAGAGTGGCTCCAGAAGACTCAGCAACTACTTCAAATGCAGCAGAAGTTTCTAGAAGAGCAGATCGGAGCTCACAGGAAGTCTAAGAAAGCCCTGTCTGCCAAGCAGAGGACTGCTAAGAAGGCAGGCAGAGAGTTCCCTGAGGAGGATGCTGAGCAGCTCAAACATGTCACTGAGCAGCATGGTGTGGTGCAGAAACAACTGGAGCAGGTAAGTACACAGCCTGTCAAGCTCCAAAACCAAATTCTGTCTCACCTGGATATATTGGCTGCCATAAATGCTTTAAGATTTATTTTACTTGTGAGAAGAATTTTAATTGTTTAAAAAGATGAAGCATAATAAGGTCTCACATCTGTTCTAGTGGTTGAGCCAGTAAGAAATAAATACAACTGGATAAAAATTAACAAAAGAACAAAAATCAATAGTAGCCTTTCCAAAAAAAATAGATCCATGTATGAATGATTTAATACATTTGATTCATCTTTTTAACTTAATTACTTGTTTTTACTTTAGTTGTTGTATTTAAACTTCTCTTAGTCTCAGAGACAATAGGTGTTATAATTCTGTATAGTTTAATAAGTTATAATATACGATCTGCACTGGAAATGTTTTTCCAAATGACTCATTTAAAAAAAACAAGTGTTTTAATGTGCGTGTGTGTTCCAGCTGTCGTGTAATTCGGATTTTAAAATACAGTCATTCATCTTCTTCTGGCAACTTGTTTCAAATGAGTTTTTTTGTACTTCTGTGATAGAAAACATTCAGATTTTATGATTCAGTGTTCACACTCTAAAAATCTTGTGTGTTTTTTTCTTATTTTAGATTCGCAAGCAGCAGAAGGAGCACGCTGAGCTTATTGAAGAGTACAGAGTAAAACAGCAGCAGAACAACATGACACCATTAATGCCTGGGATGCACCCAGTGACTGGCGCTCCTGGCATGATGCCTAGCGGCCCACCAATGGTTCAGCCACCCATGAACCCCATGATGCAAATGCATCACCCTGGCCAGCCAAATGCACCTCAGCGTATGCCCAACCCCCAATCTGACTGGCACCCTGGTGCATCTATCCCTATGAGTGGACCAGGAATGCCACCCATAATGCCTCCTCAGGTACCTGTTGGAAATTCGGCTCAGCCCTTTCAGATGCCAATAGGCAACGTATCCCAGCCCTCTCAGATGCCTGTGGAGCCCCCAGTACCACCTGCTCCACCAGGTGCTGTTAAACCCATGCAGCCGGCTGGTGTGAAGTTCGATGATAACAACCCGTTTAGTGAAGGTTTCCAGGAGCGTGAGAGACGGGAGAGGCTGAGGGAGCAGCAGGAGAGACAACGAGTGCAGCTAATGCAGGAAGTTGCACGTCAGAAAGCACTGAAACATCGTATGGAAATGGAACAGCAGGGTATGATGACACCAGATGGGGGCATGGGACCACTCACTCAGATGCCATTTTTTAATTCAGAGCTACCACAGGACTTTATGCAGCCTCAAAGGGCCCCTCTACAACAATCTCAACAACTAGGGCCAATGTTCCCCCAGCAGCAGGGGATGCAGCCTGGTATGGGCTCTCCGCCTGGGACGTTCATGCAGGGTGACAGGAGAGCCATGATGGGCAATGGGATGATGCCACCTGACATGGGACCGGGTTTAGGGCCTGATAATGTTGCTCTACAAGGACCTAACTTCCCTCACGTTCAGCAAAGGCCTCGTCAGTTCAGTGCAGCTGGGATGATGCCTCAGATGATAAATGACGGACCTCCATTTGGGGGCGATTCAGCTACACCTCTACCATCTAACTTTCCAGGCTCGGGTCAGTCTCTTATCCAGCTGTACTCTAACATCATTCCAGATGAGAAAGGGAAAAAGAAAAGAAACCGCAAAAAGAAAAAAGACGATGATGCAGATTCAGTTAAAACCCCCTCGACTCCACACTCAGATCTTACAGCTCCTCTCACTCCTTGTGTCTCAGACACCTCTTCCACTCCTACCAGAAACACCCATCTCTTCGGAGACCAGGACTTGTCTAGGTCTCCCCTACTGGGATCCTCCACCCCTAGTCATTCGGAGCTTGAGAGGCAACTTTCTGGCGGACAGTCCGGACAGCCCAGTTTGTCATCAGACACATCAAGAGCTCAGGAGCATGAGAGGATCCTCAGTAACATAAAGCTTGAGCAGACTGATGCCACTGAATGTCACGGGCCAAGCGAAGGGTCCATTGGCTCCGAAATGAGCTCTGTGAAGGAAGAAGGTAGCAAAGGAAGCATGTCTCCATTCCCTGCAGGGCAAAGTCCAAACAAGGGGGAGTCTGGCAATGAACTGCTGAAACACCTTCTGAAGAACAAGAGTACGCCTCCACCTGGATTGTCCCAGCAGAGGTCAGAGGAATGTCTACGCTCAGAGGAGGAGGAGGCCACAGACTGCAAAACCTTGCTGAGGCAGAGCTCCATAGACAGCAACGGGGTCAGTATTTGTATTAGTCATACAGTTACAGAGTGTTAAAGGAAGACGACGGACATAGTGAGTCATGGACAAGCTAAGTGAATCGAATTGGACGTAAATAATCGTTACATCGATATGATTCATGGTTCCTACTAGTGCTGCGCCATATAGCACAAACAATAATACCTGTATAAGAGTTGTGGGATAAAAATATCATGATATAAATGATACGAGCACATCATTTATTTATGTTTCCATTGTGGTAAAAGGTCCCTGCTCAACATTTGACCAATACAAACATGTTGTTTCATTAGTGTAAGTTTCAATTATTGTAGTGATTATTTAATTATATACTGTAGCAGAAAAAAGCCCTTTGTTTGTACCAACACATACTGTGAGTAAATGTTGAGATTCCTTTTTATATAATGATAAATATTGTTGTGACAAATTTCTCTGAAATATCCTAAAATAATTTTGTGCCTACATCGTGCACCCCCAGTAGAAAATATCCATCCAAATTCAATCTACCAAGTCATTTCTCAGTTTTCTTTAAACTTTTTGCCCTTTTTTGTTTCTTTAGGCGTATTCAGATGGAACAGCTGATTTTTCTGGACCTCTACTTCCTGACCAAGAGAAGAAAAAAGGGAGAAACAAGAGGCCTCCGAAAGGAGAAGGGAAACCTGCCTCTCGCTACAAAAAGAGAAAGAAAGGAGAAGATGAGAGACAGCTGATACACTTGGGGGCTGATACCGTTATGACCCAAATCAAACAAGTACGTTAATGTGTGAACAGGTGAATGAGAAGTATATTGTTAAACAGACTGAGACGAATAATTGAAAACCTGGAATATAAACGTGAAACAGTTTCATTTCCTGTTCTGATTCTTATGTTTCTGTTTCTCTGTTGTGACACAGCAACTCTCCCTGCTGCCTCTCATGGAGCCGTTGATCGGGGTGAACTTTGCACATTTCGCTCCCTATGGCAGCGGCCAGCTCAACGGAGAAAGCCTCTTGTCTGGTACGTTTGGCAGCGCCTCACTAGACGGAGTCTCTGATTATTACTCCCAACTGGCATACAAGGTGAGATCTTTTTACATCACTGAAAGGAATCTGAGTAAACTGGAGATTTTGTTTGTTAGTGTATTATAATATGCACTGACTCTTTACTGGTTTTGATTCCACAGCAGAGTAATTTGAGCAATCCTCCAACACCACCGGCTTCTCTTCCTCCCACCCCACCACCTGTGAATCGACAGAAAATGATCAACGGATTTGCTACTACAGAAGAGCTGGCCAGCAAAGCTGCTGCCATGGGTAAGCACCAAACAGGGCAGCAGAGTTTCTAAAGACCTGCAAAGAATGATTTCTTCCAGATATAAAAGCAGTTAGGGATAATGAATTACTGTTGTTTTTTTTCCTGTTAATTACAGTCTCCAAAGGTTTGGTGCCGAAGCCACTGCATGTACCATTTAGAGCAGAGGAGGATCTGCTAGCGCGAGCCATCGCTCAGGGCCCCAAAACCGTAGATGTTCCTGCTTCTCTTCCTACCCCTCCTCACAACAACCAGGAGGAGCTCAGGTGATACATCAATAACAGGATCTATTGTTAGAAAATATTTCATTTGACTGCCTGGTTTTCACTGTCTTGGCTTGTTTTTCAATAACAGTAACAGAGGACAAGAGCCTTGCAAGGACAGGGACACCCCTGACAGCTTTGTACCGTCCTCATCTCCTGAGAGCGTCGTTGGCATGGAGATCAGTCGCTACCCAGACCTGTCTCTGGTGAAGGAGGAGCTTCCCTCACCCTGTTTGTCTCCTGTACTCCCCATGATTCCTGCTCCTGATGGGAAAGGTGAACACCCACAACTTCCTACATAATTCACCCATCCAGCCATTATTAATTAGAATTTATGTTACAGTTTCAGCCCAAAATTCAGCTTTAAGTGAAGTCATGAATTTTATTTTAAACCATCACACAAACACAGAAATGTGCTGTTTTTGTTGTTATCCAGTGTTTATGGTTAAATTGTCCTAGTATAAAATTATGTGGACATCAGCTGATGGAATATAACTGTAGCTTAACCGTGTGGTACTTTTTCTACAATGTACTTTCTTACTATTCTGTAGGGTCTGAGATCAAACAGCAGGATATCAAGACTGAACCTTCTTTCATGTTCTTTGGATCCCCCTTTGGCCCCACGTCTAACGATTCCAAACAAGGGCTAGTTTCTGTAGCTATCACACTGAGACCAGCTGCAGCCGAGGTAAGAATACTTACATTTACACATACTTTCACTGAAATGCAACACTGACTGCTTTTAGTTCTGTTATTCTATAAAATATTAAATATACTGGTCTACCAGTGAGATATTACAAACTTACTGGAAGCTGTTCAGACTGTAGGGGGTCGTCTTGTTATCAGTTCTTTATAGTTGTTGTCAGAGATTCAGTTTTACAGACTAAAAGCAGAATTTATTTTCATGAGCTTGTAATTTAAAAACCTCATCTCATAAATTATTTGTGTGTGTGTTTGTCTCAGAACATCACAGGTGTAGTGGCAGCCATTTCAGACCTGCTGTGTGTGAAGATCCCCAGCAGCTATGACGTCAGCAGCACCCCGGACCGGCCCCCTCTGTCTATGGGTCCGAGGGTGGGTCCCCACGGCTTGGAGCCCCGGCCTCCCATGTTCTTCCACAGACAAGGAGAAACCGCAGGGCTTCACGGCGGTCCTGGACTGATGATCAGGCCTGGTGGACCGCCAGGGTTGATGCAGCAGCAGGCACATCATTTCCATTTTCAGCCCAACAGCCCAGGTAAGGGAATAAAACTAAATTAAACAAGGGCATCACTGATTCCCTCAAGTGCATAAAACAGCATGTAATTAAAATGTCATGACTGATTTAAGCTACACATGATGACACTATGTGTAAAAGCTCAGTGCTGCTCTGTTCTTCTGTATGTACACTGTTCCCCTTTTAAACATCCAGTTAATTAGTTTTTGACATGTCTCAGAATATTGTCCAAAGAAAGTAAACAGGTTTTTTAAAAAAGTCAAATTTCACCTTGATTGTGTTAATTATAGCTTTTTGTCTTGTCCTTTGTCTTGTTTACTCATCCATCATTTGATTTGTTGTAGTCTCGATATGAAGATTTATTTTGAAATATTTATGTTTATGCAGGTGCAGTCTTAGCTCGAGGACTTGATCATAAAACCTCTGCCAGTCCTGGAAGTAGACCTCAGTGGTGCTGCCACTGTAAAGTGGTGGTTCTGGGAAACGGAGTACAGAAAGCCATCAAAGACCTGCCTGCTCACATGAAGGTAGCAAACGACTCACACAGAAAGCTTTGAACTGCTTGTAGTTCTACATTATTGAGGTAGAACATGTTCTAGCTGAAGCAGTTGGATACTAGAAATGAGACCTGAAGACTCTCAGCTGTAGAACATTAAGCTTTTAGGTTACTTCAACAGCAACGCGTGGATAATCACCAATATTTTTGTTGTGATTATAATCAAAAATCTTTCAAATTAAAACACTTTAAATGGCCAAGTAACTCTTGACTAGTCTTTTATTTTGAAGATCCAACAGGCGAGCTTCATTCAAGTTTTGTTTTAACATCTCGTTCTTTTTATAGGAATTTGAAGGTCGTTTTAAGTCTGAGGAACACCTGGTCTTCTGCAGTCACAGCTGTTATCTTCTGTATTGTTCCACATCACCACTGCACTCCAAACCTACAACAGAAACAAAGGTTTGTTTAATTAGAATTCATTTAGAGGGAAACGCCAAAATACACAGTACTGATGGATTTTCTATCGTTTTAGGAGTCCATGTCCCTTCTCGAGGCCTCCGAGCAAGCAGAGGGTCTTTGTAAAACTCAGCACCAGTACAGTAACAACATGTCCTCGCTGGATGTTCACTGCCTCGCCCAGCTTCAGCCCAGACAGTCTCCCCCATCCACTCCTCCCATCCCATTCCCTACAGCAGGTGAGACACCCAAAACAGAGGCCATATCTGACGCCCTCAAGGTGACAGTGAAGTTGAAGGCCCGGCCAAGGTCCCATGATGGCTGGCACCAAGGGAAGAGACAGAAAGGGCTGCGATGGAGGAAGTGGACAGTTCATGTGATGATGCCGAGAATGAATTCCCAGCTTCCAGAAGAAGATGAAATCGATGAGCTGTTGAAGAAGCTTGGTGCATCGCTACGCCCTCCATCACTTCTTAAAGACAAGCGGCGCTGCTGTTTCTGCCACCAGTTTGGAGACGGGATCACAGATGGTCCTGCTAGGTTACTGAATCTAGACCTTGACGTGTGGGTTCATCTAAACTGTGCTCTGTGGTCTACTGAAGTTTACGAGACGCAAGCCGGGGCCCTCATCAATGTCGAGCTTGCGCTGCGTCGTGGTCAAACCATTCGCTGCGCCTACTGTCAGCAGACTGGAGCTACCAGTGGCTGCCATCGCCTGCGCTGTACCAACGTCTACCATTTCACCTGTGCTCTGCAAGCCCAGTGCACGTTCTTTAAGGATAAGACCATGCTGTGTCACGCCCACCGGCCTCGGGGAACAGCAGGACAAGCTCTGGAGCACGAGCTGCGTTGTTTCGCCGTGTTCCGCCGTGTCTACGTTCAAAGAGACGAAGTGCGACAGATTGCCACGGCTGCGCAGCAGCCCGAGTTGGGTTATACATTTCGGGTGGGAAGCCTGGTGTTGCATTCAATCGGCCAACTGACTCCAGAACAAATGTCCGCCTTCCATTCCCCATCTGCCATCTTCCCCGTTGGCTACGAGGCTTGTCGTATTTACTGGAGCATGCGCCATGCCAACCACCGCTGTCGCTATGTGTGTTCTGTTGAAGACAGTGACGGGCAACCAGAGTTCATGATCAGAGTCATAGAACAAGGCTACCAGGACCTGGTTCTGACTGACTCCTCTCCTAAAGGTGATCTTTTAATAAATTAAAGAATCTTGTCTCCTTTTTTTACTTTTGCAGTTTATTAATAAACTTTTTGTGGGTGTGTCTCATTTGAATTAGGAGTGTGGGATAAGGTTTTGGGTCCAGTTGCTGAAAAAAGAGCTGAAACAGGCACTCTGAGGCTCTTCCCTGTTTATCTGAAAGGAGAAGATCTGTTTGGACTCACTGTCTCTGCTGTCGTCAAAATCACGGAATCGGTTTGTATCTTTTTTGGGAGGATTTCATTTAGCTAGGGTTATCGTTAGTGTTCAGATATGTCAATTTATGATTTTTATATTTGAAATACTTCATTCCAGCTTCCAGGTGTGGAGGCGTGTGCCAGGTACTCATTCCGTTATGGACGCAACCCTCTCGTGGAGTTACCTCTCATGTTCAATCCAGCTGGTTGTGCCCGAGCAGAACCGAGAACAAGTTCTTCCTACATTTCACTGGTCATAAGGTGATTAAACAGTTTTAACTTCTATTAAACCACAACAGATCAGGTCAGAGAGGATCTTATTGATTTGACACTCTTCTGTCTGACATCTTCTCATAATTTAGGCCTCAGCCTCAGGTTGTGTCCGGCAGCAGCGCTCGGTCCAACCAAAACGTGGCTCCAGGAGAAGGTGGTGTTCCTCACAACAAGCCGCCGGTTATACACCCCAGGTCTTCCCAGTACCGCTGGATGAAGAGTGAGTGGAGAGGAAACGTGTATCTGGCACGCTCCCGCATCCAGGTGAGTTCAGATCAGTGAAACTGATTCATCTGGATCCTGTTTCTAATTATTAGATGAAAAGCTGTTAATGTAACGTATCCACAGGGCCTGGGGCTGTTCGCTGCCAGAGACATTGAGAAACAAACCATGGTGATCGAGTACAACGGAACAGTCCTCCGCAATGAGGTCGCCATCAGGAAGGAGAAGATCTATAGATCTCAGGTATACGTGTATTGTTTTATCTACGATGTTATTATTTCATTCAAATTTTTATCTTCATAAAAACTCATTTGTCTGTTCTTCATCACAGAACCGAGCGGTGTTTATGTTCCGCATCGACAGTGAGCACGTTGTCGACTCCACTCAAAGTGGAGGGCTTGCAAGGTACTCTGACACTCAACGCAGCAACTAAAACATGAACAGAAAGTGTTTGTTTGTAGTGAGACTTCTGGTTGAACGGGGAGTCGTGATGGTTTATGTGAGATTTATTAGTGATTTTATTCTAAAATAAATATGTATATATATATAGTGTCCCTGCACGTGTCTAAAACACAAAACAAAAAAATTACACCTCCATTGTATTCGACTGTGGACCCCGCCCTACAAAAAATATTTTTTATTTATTTCATTAGGACTAAATTAAAAGCAGTTTGAGTCCCAGATGTTATTTATTTGAAATATTAATATATAAAAATATAGAAAACTTTGGTAAAGGGAACACGGATCACATGACACTCTTCAGTCCCGTGCGCCTACAGAGTAACTCCTTCTGTGCGGCGTTGCTCGATGTTCTTATTTTGATGTGCTGTGTGTCTATCATTGTGTTTATACACGTTAATGTTAGTATCTGAAATATCAACCAGAACTGTTTGATTCTAAAACACGGATGTAGCGTGTGATGGGTTGGGCTACAACTTTCTAAAGGTACCACATGTGTCCCAAAGTGAGCTCAGAGACAGAAACCTGCCACAGAGAAGAAGGACAAACAGATAGATCCATAAACACCAGTTATACCTGGTCTGGGTAAATACTCGATTCTGATTGGCTGCAGGGTGTCTTTTAAAAAGTGATATAGGAAACCTGTAAAAACTTCTGGTCAGATAGCCTGATTGTTCTAAATGATTGCGCTGGCTGTAATGCTAGTTAGTTACCATGGCAACAGAAATCACACAAACTACAGCCTCTGGAGTGGCTGTGAGATGGAGACACGCCAGATTATGTCTGTGACGGCACGTCGCTGTGAAAGTCCAGAAGAGGCGAGAATGAAGGAACGTCCCAACCGTCCAAAGACATGAAATGTCCATCCTTCAGACATCTCGATGATGGACGCACCAGCATCTCTGTCAGATTTCACCATCAACAGCAATGTTGCATTTAATTTTAAATAGTTTTACGCGTGTCTTTCTGTCTTGCTCACCGTACTCATGGTGGATGATATTTAAGGAAACAATTTAGGAAAGTATCTGTAGACTTTGTTTCTTTGAAACTTTGTCCTCTGGACACACACAAGCAGTAAGACGTTCACCTGTCCTCTGACATGATCCTGTGTATCACTTAACATCACGTTAATCAATCATCCCACTTCCCTCCACTGATCAGGTCTAATAGCCGGTTGCCTTGGCAACTGGTTACAACAAGAGACATTAAATAGTCCACTCGGCCGCTTCTTGTGAAAAACGTAGAATTTTAATGGTAAAAGCAACATTAACTTATTAATAACTGATTTGATATTTCTTTCTTTCATGAGGCACCATGTTCACGCCTCTGTGTCGTCCTGTAATTTCGGATAATGGACACTTCTTTCTTACTTAATTCCTGGTTTGGTTCTTCACACGAGCAGATCGTATAACATTTGCATCTGAGTAACTTCTTCTGTTGTTGCATTAATGTTACTTTTATACATCTTTCATTTTATACATTTTAAAAACAGGCCCTATACACATTAATATTACTAACGTTTCTGTTTTAGGTACATCAATCACTCCTGTGCCCCTAACTGCGTTGCTGAGGTCGTCACATTTGAACGAGGATACAAAATCATCATCAGCTGCATTCGACGAGTAGATAAAGGAGAAGAGGTGAGTGTCTTGTTGTTTTTACCTCCTTCTTACAAACACTTTGTCCCAGAACAGTCGCTGGGTTGTTGGTTGGTGTGATTGTGACGCTCAGATCTTTGTCTGGTTTTTCAGCTGTGTTTGGACTATCAGTTTGACACCGTCAAGGCGCAACACAAGATCGCTTGCCACTGCAGAGCTCCGGAGTGCAGGAAGTGGATTAACTGAGCTAAACAAGAACCCGAAAAAAAGCATTCCACGTTTGAACATGTGACATTATGATCGCCGCACAGACGGGGAATAAGGAACGAAAAAGAAAACAGACGACTTCACTCTGAAACGATTTTAACAAATAACAACAACCTGTTGAGGATTTCTTAAACTTACTGGTTAGTTCATGAAGATGGTGGAATTTAAAACAAGTGGAGGAAGTGAAATCTAACACAGTAGTAGGACGTGACTTGTGCCATACGAGGGGCGCTGTTGTACGCCATGCCTCTCGCTGTCTGTACGTTTCTGCGCTGCGGTTCGGCGCGCGGAATCTTACCAGCGAATGAGAAAGCACTGTGCAGGGTGCGGCCTTATTGCTTACCAAGGGCAGGCCCTTTTGTTATATACTAATGTAAACCGTTTGACTAAATGTAGACATCACTGAATGAGGAATGTACAGAAATGATATACCGTGAAGGGAATATTAACTTGCACTAAAAAAAGAAAAACAACAAAAAAAAAAAACTCACAAACATACACGAAAAACTTTTAAATACTTGATTCCATGAGTCAGTTTTATCATAGGTCTCTGTCATGTGATTTGTGTGGAATTCGAGAGGTTTTGTATTTATTACTGAGTGAATGAATTTTATTCCTAAAATGACAAGATTGAGTTAAAGAAGGCTAGATTGCTATTTGTTTTTGAAGACTGAAGAAGACTTGCTGTTACTTTTGTATAAATGTACATAAAGAAAACTATAGAAATAACTGACCAAATACTACCTTAACCTTCTTGATGTTTGGGTGTTTTAAACTGTTTTTTGATTTATTTGTCTTTTGAAATTTATTTAAGATGGACGTTATTTCTGTTTGAGAGTATATATTATGATTATTCTGTACAGAATTTGTAATATAACCACAATAATTCACATAAAGTATTTTTGTTGTATTAAAAGTAAGGTATTGTAGTGTTTTCGTGACTGACACATGCTTTGACCACTCAAAAGAAATATTTTTGTTGACTAACAAAACGAGTTACAGAATCAAAAGAAGGAGTCGGTTTGCTGTTAATCAGGTTGGATTTTAACGAACTGTGAATTTGGTTTTAAAACCCAAAAACAACTTTTTAAACTTTGTATAATAAACGAGAACAGCAGTCTGTTTTGTTTTGTTTTTTGTTTTTTTTTCACTTATTTTTACAACAACAAAAAAGGTGCAAACATCTAATAACATTAAGATTTAGATGAACCAGTGTGCGACAGGAAGAATTGTATGTAAAACTGTAGGTTGTTTTTCTCGAACAGAAACGGCTTAATCAGAAATATTTCCTATACTGACACGTCACGAGTCACGTTGCTTAGAAAGAGTTTTTGTGTGCACAATTTCAAGTACGACTGTAAAATTTTGCAGACAGTCTTAGAACTTGTAATGTATATGGCATGTATTTTTTTAAACTTTCCGAAGACTCAATTGTATATATTTTCTCAATGAATGGTTGTAACAAAATTGTTTCTTGGATATTTTTCTTCTCTTGTATGATATTACATCATCCTGCCAGTGTGTTTGTGCTACATTTTCTCAGTCGTGTAAAGTAGTCAGATATTTTTCCTTTCCTCCTTTTTGCTTTTTCTTTTCTTTTTTTTTTGGTTTCTTTATTTTTGAAGATGCCTTTTGGAGTGTACAGAGTATGAGGTTTGGAGTTTGTGGAATTGAATTTAGAAACCTTTACAAAAATAAACTATTTTACATGTTAAGATCCTGTGTATGACTCATCTAATGTTTAATTATTTTAGTTATATTTGAAGAAAGATACATTATAATAAGAATATCATTTTAAAGGGTTTATTATTAATTTATAAACATCTAATAATTTGGTTACAAACACCTTATAAAGAATCGATTAGCATTTATAAAGCTGATCATCCAGTAAAACAGGTTCAGTGGGTCATTATTATAAATAAGGCCCAACCCTTCAAAAAGTAGCCAGAAAATTCCAATCTTTTGTAACTGAGATGTTTATAAACCCTTATAACAAAATCCACAACATTTTTTTTATATATCATGTAGTTTATGATTTATTTGTCGTATCCATTTATAAATTGGCCATTTTTACGTTTTAATTGTAATATAAAAAATCTGTATCTTAATAAATATGCTTTTTTTCAATAGAGAAAATACTTACTTTAAAAAAACAAGTTAATTTTTTATATTATTTTTACTGTAATTCTCAATTAGCCATGATTTACCCGAAAAAGACAAGCGGATCATTTACTGGGATCAACCATGTTGTATGATTCTATGGTAAAACATGCAATAGCTTACAAAAACTGGCCCAGTGGAATAATTTAGACATAATCAGAAACATACTGCCTGAGTTTCGGGAAATTGATAACGCGGAAACAGAATTAAAATGATGAAGTATTTCAGCCAGAGTCCAGGCCAGAATCATTTCCCGAAACTAAACTAAAGACCACACTAATGGTAAAAACCTCAAAATTCAAAGATCTGGAGATTATTGTAGAGTCAAAGTGGTTTTAATGTTGTTAAAAACATTCAGAAATTACTCAGTCATTCAAAAGCAGTGATTTTAAATGCTTCATTGTTCATTACTGACAGAGTAGGAATAATTTAGTATAATGTTGCTTTCCATAAAAATAAAAACACTTGAAATCATTAGTCTTAATCACATTCCTGAGTCACTGACACCTGACAAAACCTGTTCTACAAACATTATGAATAAATGCAGAGAAGTCGATGAGGCGAAAAGCAAAAAATCAAGAGCACAAAATGCATCAGCAGTTTAAAAAAGTTGGGATGCTGCATGAAAAGTAAAACTCAACCAAGCAATGAAACAAAAAGTTTTGTTGCTTTGTGTTCTAATTAGATATTTTCCCTATTACTTCCACAAAAAGAAATGATTAGCATTGCTCTTTTATTGCATTATTTTATTTTGTTTATACTGCTCTGTAATCTTTATCCAACAAATATCTAAGTCATACTGACATCTGTTGGAGAGTAATCTGCATGCGTTAAACCTGAAAGGTGTTGTGTCAAAATGTGTTTCCTCAAAAAACATGACTGCTTCGTTTTCACGAGTCGCGAACTCGGGGAGAAAATGTCGAGTAAGAAAAAGAAAATGTGTTTCAAAATCAGATGAGATAAGAAGACGTGTAATTTACAGCTCCACACGTTTACAGAATAAAGTTGTGATCTTATCTTTAAGTAATTACAGACAAGTTACTGAGGTGTCTTCGGCAAAAATGTTACAATGTGCATTCTTACCCCCGTCGTGATTCTATAAAAGTGACTTGTTGCTGTTTTGGTTCTTAGTATGTGTTGAGCTGAGACCCGGAACCATTGCAGGGGGCTCATATCCTCAGGGTGACAGATTGCAGCAGTACACCTGTAAATAATCGGAAGCCCACGTGAGGAGGTGTGCCCTGTGTTTTTTTTTTCACAGCCAAGCCTACTTCCTGGTGGACGAAGCAGGTCCTCGCGCGGTGTTGTTGTCGTGAAAAGTGTTGGGGGTAGTTAAAGTGAGGGTGGGGTGGGGGGAGGTTGAGGCTCTTTTCTTTATCACGGGTGTTTGTTTTTTTCTTTTAATAAGGGGAGAAAAATGGGAAGCACCGTGATGGAGTTCAACAAGGGGAGCTCAAAGAAAATACCAAAGAAGAAGAGAAATCTGCGGCTTAACATGCCAGTGAGTCTGTGAAGTATCAAATAAATTGGGTTTTTACTGCGACTTTTAATAAGCTGCTTCGTAAATTAACCCTTTGAGAAATGAGAACTGAAACTTTCACTCGTTTTTAGTCGTTGTTTTTATCTACATATTTTTCCTGCATCTTGCTTGTGATCGTTCGCAAGGTTTGAGCGCGTGCGTGATTGGCAGCTACTTTTAGCTTTACAACTTCAGGTTCATTCGCTTGTTAAAAGTCACTGAACGTGTGATTTATCTTCCCAGGCAGCGCGTTTCTGCTCTCTGTTTGTTTTTTAATTACTTCGCACAATTGGAAATATATTTTTGTTAATGTTTTTTTTTCTCAGCAGGTTCAGCTTTAGTTTTTAACGTGATGTCCTTGAAGGCAACACCCCTATTAGCGCTTCGATTGTTTACATTATCATGTCACATAAAAATGCACGCTGTTTGAGAGATATTCTCTTTTTTTAAATCAGGAATATGTATATTGTAACACTATATTAATGTTATAAAGACAAATGAAAAATTCTCATTTATTTTCAGCTATTTGCTTAGAAATGATGGGGATTTCATTAATCCCAAACTCTGTTCATCAAGTTTAATGTTCACTTTTATGTCATTACATTTAGAAAAATAGTGAGTGATAAAAACTACCATGCGCCAGTCATAAGATCGTTATGACTACGAGTTTGATTTCATTGTACAATATGTAAAATAATATGATAAATACATAACTGTAGTGCAGCTCAGGTTGTTGGTAAATAATGCATTTTTGTGCACGTGCAGATACTGTGGAAAAACACCCAAACAGGATGAAATTTAATTAATCTTGCTCTGTTTTCTGTGGGTGACACCCAAGTGCAGAAAAACCTACAAATTGCAATGACTGCATCAATTTTTCTATTCTCAACATAAAATTGGCATAAAGAACAACAGATTCAGCTTTTTTTGTTACTCTGTAATGAAGCAGCCTGTTTGCACCACGCTGCATCACATGCATGCTTTTTTCGAATTGGAATTTTACACCTAACCGTTGGTATGGAGAAGAAGCATGCTACGTTTTGCATATTCCTGTTTATTTTTCCTGCATGAAGTGATTGGAAAACAGGCTAATTTTGCAAACACTCAACTCAGTGGAGACCATTATCTATTGTATCTCTTGTTTTTAGCTTCATCTGGCTATAAGCATTTTATATGAACCTGTTAAGACGTGCAGTTTATTTTCTTGGTTGTGTTTTCACTACAATAGCTTCACCTTTGACACACAGTTCTTTTTGGTGTGCAGGATTTTGGTGCATTTACTGCCCCTGAAGTGGAAACGAGTGGCTCAACTAAAAGCAATGCTCAGACGGTACATTTAATTATTTTTATCTCATGGTTTTTAATTTACTTGCCAACTGTTTGCCTTTTTATTCCCCCTGCGTGATTTAGGAAGGCTGCTTGGACTTGTTTGTTTGGCTCTGAATAAACTGAGATGTGGATTTGGATGAGTAATATTTTACACAAGGTCATCTTTTGTTTTCTGCCAACTAATTTTGGCTTACAGTAACATTACGCCCACAGTGTCCAAGCATGGTTCAAACTCATACTGCAGCTTCATTCTACTGTCTGCTCCTTTTCATTTAAATAATCATCCACAGTAGCCAAAATACATATTTCAGTTTTATCTTGCAGAGCAGATAGAAACCTTTACTGTCTCCTGTTTTGTAAAAACTGTGCAGTATTCAGACACAAACACTGATAGCGGGTTTGCTTGCCTTGACAAGCTCTTGCACAACATGAGATTGAGATTTGTTGGCAAATAGAGAAGATGGGTGTGTGTGCTCACTCTGGATTGCCAAAAGTATTGCTTTAGACTGAAACGTGTCTAAGCATCAGGAAACCAGACTAAACAATCCTTCACATTTCGATGAAACTCTTCACAAGTACGACGTGTCTCCTTGAACTGTTCATTAAAAGTAACAGATTTTTATAGTATTCCAAAACATCTGTGTTGCATTTTACTGTTTGCAGTAACCACCCCCCCACACACCTACTCCAGCTAGAGATTTCTCTATATTATCATGCATCACTGTATCAGATCCAGAAATGGTTAAATGAGTTGTTTATGTTGGTGTGTTCAGATCAGGCAGTCGTGGGTGGAAGTGATCCGTCTCCCCGTGGACTGGCTGCCACTTCTCATATTTTGGAAATCCGTCACTATTCAGCAAATGAAGGATTTCTCCATCTGTTTACATCGTATCGACCTTGCAAAGGCAGACTTTTAAACACAGAAAGCTTCAAGTGGAAGTGCAGTTTAACTGAATGCATCTTCTGACCTGGATCTGTAACTCTATCCTTCTTCAGCACCAAAGATTGATGAATTTTATTTACTCAACATGAAAAATGCAAAACCAGGAAGTATTTAAATAAAACGCTTGTCTAGATTTTGTTAGTGCGCCATCACCTATTGCTTCACCCATTAATCAATCAGTTAGAAGACTTTGCACCTTTATCTACGTTTGTCGTTTAATGACATGTTGTATGTGTTGAGTCCAAGACAAACTCTGAGTGTTTACACAGTAATATGTACATTTTACTGTATTTAGTCTGCTGCATAGATTATCAGGTTTACATTATTTTCCATCGGATCCCTGTTGTTTTTCTGTGCTGTGCTACAAATCTGCATTTCCTCTTAATGTTTTCAGGTGTTTTCACGACAGTAAAAACAAACGTGTCTTTTGTGGGACTGAATGTTTTGATGTCATCATCCACCAGCGAACCACTAATCAGATAAATTCAAACTTTAATTGATTTGTTATAGACGTCACGTCGCATGCATGAGTGCACGTCATGACGCGGTTCTTCTTCATAAAGGTCTTTATTTATTATTTGTAAAGATCTTTATAACTTCTTGAAAAGTTTTTTTCGTTTTCTAAAACAAAAGTGAGACGCTGAAGAGGTCGTCTACCTCGATGTCCCAGCTCTTAGAATCTAATTTCAAGTTAAACATGAAACACGCCTTAAGTTATATTTCATTTGATCATTTTGAGCTTTTTTTTTTTCACTTTTAAATTTTTTTAACTGATTTGTGATTTTGCTTTTACTTTTAATTACATTTTACACAGCGTCCAATTTTTTTTTTAAATGTAATTCCTCTTAAAATACAGCTGTGGATTCTCTCTCACTGGAGACGCTCGTTCTCAGTCTGTGTTTTATGGGACGTCATTAGCTGTTACAGAGTTCTTAACTAAACACAACAGGGTGTAAAAAGGAGAAGTGACTCCAAACAAAAAGTAGAGTCAGCAATTCTCCTTTCACAATAAATCTCTTCTCTGCGTTAGCTCCTTCATGTTTACTCTGTGTGAAGAGCTTCCACTGATTGGTCCAGATGATAAACACTGATAATAAAACATGAATTATCTTAAGTACGTGGTAATAAATCTGCCTTTTGAATGTTTTTTTTTCAGGGAGAGCGTGTCACTCGTTCTGCCAGTCCCATCAAAGGAGTTTCTCCAAAGAGTGTAATCAGTGAAACATCAACACCTCATTCTGCTCCGACTCAATCAAAGGCCATCTCAGCCTCGCCCAGGACTATCTTCCCTTATCCCTCCCATCAGAACGCGTCACCCAAATCCCCCCATCGGCTCAGCTTCAGTGGCATCTTCCGGTCCAATTCCACAAACGCAAGCATGAAGATTTTCTCCAGAAGCAGGAGAGGTAAATACAATTAAAGGATGTTTCTTGTTATTTATCTTGTGAGAACACAAAGCTGGTGAAGGAAGTACGACAACAGATGAAACTGATATCGCCGAATATTTGGGTTTCCTGCACATGCTGGAAGCCACAAACCTGTCAGTCTCATTGAGTCCATGTTTCACTGCTCACATCTGAAGTTATGGTTTCTTCTCCACACCACTGAATGTTGTGCAGAAAGGAAAGTAGAAGAAGAAGAAACCCCCATTTTGCTTTGTGGTGCTCTGCAGCAGTGGCGGTCACGGGGTTTGTCAGATTATTGGATCTTCTGAGTGCAGCGAGACTTTCCCTCGTCATCTATCAACAGCTTTAACATAGAGGAGGGTTAAAACCAAGTTACTGGCCAAAATACATTTCATTAAAGCTCATTAAAACTTAATAATGAAAAAAATAAATGAAAGTGAGTAGGTAGCACAAGGCCTCACTTTATGAAAAACAGACCTAACTCCCGTGTCTCCATTTGACTGGCTGATTGTTACATAATAAAAGCAACCTTGTTTTCATGGAAACCGCCCTGCATCAAACACCGATGAGTCATGGTTTTTGGCTCGTGTTTGGATCCCATTCTCCTGAGTTTCCTTGCAGAGGGTCAGTTTGGCAGAGGTTGGTGGAACAGCTCGGTTTGGGCCAGAGTTTAAAAGTAAACACACTCAGTTTTTGTTTTCTTTTTTCTAGAGATTATTGTCGATGGTAACAAAACTAAAACACCACCGAAACCTCCCTCAGCTGATCCACTTCCCCCGAGGCAAATGCTTCCAATCCATAATGCATGATGTGGTTTAATACACATCATCATCTGTGCTGACTAATAGTGCCGTAACTGATCAGTGAAAAAGCAGATTTCAGTAGGTGGATACCTCCAAATTTAAATGTACTTGTAATTTTTAACATTTTGGAGAGTTTTTCTCCCAAATTTGTCTGTTTTTTCACTCATTTTCTGGTCAAGTCCCTGATTTTTTTTTTTTTTACTGATCTTTTTTTTTTTTTTTTGTCAAGCAACTTATAATTGATTTAAAATTATTTATCAAATTCAATTGCCTTTTAAATTGATAAATCAGTGTTGTATTGACACACAGCAGACAGGATGTAGAATCTTTAACCAGTTAGTTACCAGCAAAGACTCAGTTTGTTCCTTTTTGTACTTAAATCAATAGAGTGGATCCAGATGTAACACAGTTGAGCATTAAAAACATATTTTAGCACCAACATGGTGGTTGTCCAAGAGGTTGAAGATGAACATGTGTCATGAACTCCAACTGAAGGCTGATGTATCTCTCAGGTCCTGTTTCCATTGGATTTTTTAAATACTCTTTCCTAAAGTAATGGCTTTCAGAAACTGTTCATCTGCTGCAGATATTGTCTAGACTTCTTCTTTTGTCATCTACTTGTTCATTTAACTCGGATCTGTAATAATGTAGATACAAGGAATGGATAGAAAATTTAAAGAAAGTGCTAAACTCCAGTGAAAAACTCAGACCTTCAAACAACCTGAAGAAGTATTGGTCAATATCACTTTGAAAGACTGGAAAAAGTTAAATTCTTATTGGGTGCAAAGAACAAAAAAAGCAAAACAATTTGCACAGTATTTGATATCAAGTGAATCTTTTAATAGGTTGGAAAAAGTTCATGTGAAAACCTTCACCAGAATAAGCGGATGTTTTTGTAGAAATATTACTTTCACCACAAGGGGGTGCTAAAGCCACAGGATTCTACTTCTTGTCATAAAGTAAATGAGCTGCTTTAATACAACCTCATTAGGATTCACACACCATGTTTATTGCTGAAGCAGGATATTTTTTATGATTTGCATTCTGTTTGTATATTTATTTTGGGTGGATGAACCTCTTTTTCTAGCCCCAGATATGACTAGAATGTAACTCCATTCCAGCTCGTTCTAAATATGTTTTCCCATCGTCTGGATATTGTCAGCCTCTTGCTGCTGTTGTGCTTCCATAGCCTTATCTGGAAGTGACCAGACTGTCAGGAGCTCCTCACACAGCTATGCACAGTTTTCTACACCCCTCCTCTCTCACTCTCTGTTGCTACTATTCGCCGCATGTTGTCAGTAAATAAAAGAACTGCGTAGTTTTGACCGTCTGCATTCATAAAATTCAGGCCATAGAAGGGTAGAATGCTCTATTGAGCTAAACTAAAGTTGAATGGATTTAAGTCTTCTAGATGCAACATGAAGACAACACGTGGTTCATTTCAAACTGAAGTGAAACATGTTTTTTATCGGTGGTGTCCGATCGTATGTAGCAGTCGAGAACGCTTGCATGTTAAATGAGATCCATACTGGCTCGGCTTTCATGAATATGAGCAGCTCATTTGAGAAGGTGGTGATATTTGGTGGAAGCTTTCTGATCAGCTGACAGGACGTGGGATGTCCCACTGCTGTCATCTGACAAAGGGGCTGGTCTCAGCAGTCTTAAAGGTCAGATCCCCAAAAGTTCCAGACACCAAAGGACCATGAGGCAAAATCCTTCACGCTAAACCACTAATTTAGATGAAGTTTTACTCCTCAGGAAGCAGTCTGCCCCTGCTGGTCCTGAATATCACGTGATGACTGAGTGAAGCAGATGTTTATGTGCTGAATTTACTCTTTGGGAGAGAGGGCGGAGTCACAAGCAGCGTGAGCCTATCAGAGAGGCTTCTCTCATGGACTGGCCTCCTTTTACAGGCTGCTGACATGCGTGCTATATTAAAGCGATGCGTCCCACAGCTGCACCTGACAATTTACAGCACTGGTTCTCCTGCAGAGAGGAAGGACTGTCCCAGTTTTGTGCATCATTGTCACTGTGGAATTTACAACTTTTACATTCTCTTCTTCCCCTTCATCTGGATTAGCTGCACACCCCCTCCTGCTGGCTCAGCACTCAGTTTTTTATCTGGATATACAGTCTTTTACTACTTGTGTTTGTTAAAGTTGATCAGTTTCTTCATCCGATTTCCATCAGCTGGATTACTTTTTTAGTTGAAATCCTGTATAACAATCAGTTTAGCACTCGCTGGGGTCGTTTTTGCTCTCACCGTGATGCGGATGGTCATGGTCGAATTTAGTTTTGAGCCAAAAACCTACTGCTGCTTTCCATGAAGAGGTTTGGCAGCCTGAGGAGGAGCAAAAAACGGAAAGAGCAAGATGGGCTAGAAGGGAGGCATCAGTCCGAGGCGTCGGGTCTGGCTGGTAATGTAGTCTTAAAATGTTAGAAATATGTTTTCAACTATTGGTGCATAAAGATCTGCACGTATGAAGCTGTGCAGTTCAGTACTACTGCCTGCAAATTGGTGTTCATTAACACGTACTTTAAAGATATTATTATGACCTTTTACTTGCATATCTTTTTATGTACATAACACTGGAAGGTGCAGACAGTTGTTTGTGTGTACAAAGATCTCTGTAGTGTCCCGACGGTATTTTGACCCCGAGAGAAAAATCTTCCTGCGCTGGATTCATTGGGAGATTTAAAGCTTTGTTGCAGAAATTTAATATCTGCCTGCCTCAGTCAGGATGCTCACTACAGCTTTTTTTTTTCTTGTGACTAGCAGTTTTTATTTTTTGCATACAAACAAGTGACACATTTTTTGCCAACTTTAATAAAACATACCTTACACAAGCAGCTTCTACAGTGAAATGCTCAGATTCTAATTAAAAACAGTCTTTTATCACTTCATCTTCATGCTGACAGCTTTAAGCTGTTTTTATCACGTCAGTGTGATGCAGAGAGCTTTTGATTATATAGATAGTGAGTAAATGGAAATCAGTACTGCAGGATTTGATTAGCTAAATCTACAGACTTGTATTATGATTACTCAGGGGGTTACGTGTAGCTGAGGCGCATCTGCATTGTGCTGGGACTCGGTCTAGTAGTGGAGGGAGCAAATCAACATCAATGCATCTATAATCAGGTCAGCGTTATGTTGCATGGTGTTTAATGTTTTAATGAAACTGAGCTGCAACCTTATGACACTATATTTAATAAATAAATATATATGGATATTTTTCACGAACCATTTGTATTGAATCAGTAATGATAAATATATATTGTAAAAACCAAAATAAAATCTCGAACTGCAACAAAACAGTTCTAATCAAAGCAAGTATCTCATTCCGTCTGTTCCTGCATGTCCAGGTGACACTGATTAAAATGTTTTGGGAGTTTCATTCATGTAAAAACGATGAACAGGGAAAGAGTCCACCTCTCCCTCATCCTGTATCATGCAGGTCTCTCAACCCATGTATTAGACGTGCGTAATGTGTTGTAGAAAGAGCATGTGTGATATATAGTGTAAAGGCTTGTGATTTCTTTGCAGCACTTCAGTGTTTTTATCTAAAAAAAGATCACAGTAGCTCCTCTATTAATAAAAAATAAACCATGAACACAGAGTTGAAGTTGTTTGAGTTTCCTGTTTTGGGGTTTTGCCTGCTGGATAAAGACATTATCTCTAGATGTAATGAGCAGACCAGCAGTTACTATCACAGCCTTCAGAGTCCTGACGTAGAGCCAAACTGGCTCTGGTTGAGTAGATGAGAGGAGTGCTGTCAGTGTAGCTGTATGAGACGTAGCGTTTCTATGACCTGATGACATTTCATCTTAACCCACAAGTCCTTTGATCCTGAGTGTACTGAAACCCTGTTCTCATTGGTTACTGCAGACAACAGGAATTGAATTTGTGCATGTGGTGTTGTGCAGGAAAACACCTCCGCATTTCTTAAAAATGTTTGTCATAGTTAGAATGAAGTCTGTGCACCAATTCTAACCCATAAATTCTGTCTTGAATCAATATCCGGGGTTCATAGTGTCAAATGAGTCTGTTCTTTTTAGCTTCTGTGCTGCATTCAAGTCCAGTCACGTTGATTTCAGGTTCGGTGCAGTTCTCTGTGATTGAAACATCCAGTCAGTTCCTCTGGGAGCTGTTAGATGGTGGAACGTTACTCAGACGCGTCACTGCAGTAAAACCTGTTAATACAACTCATCAACTGTTTTACTATCGCAGGGAGTAAAATAATGCAGCAGTTCTCACATAGTTCATGTGTTGGATTGTGTTTAACAAATCTACTCTTTAACCGTTTAATCTCAGAATTGTTGCTTTAGTCTAGATGTTTTATAAGAATTAGGAAGGATCCGTGAAGGGTTTTTGTTTTAACTGCTTGTCCCAGTTTCCTGGGTGCTGCCTGACGGTCTTCCATTCGTCAGATAGATGAGGGGGCTCGCAGCCCCGCTGTTATCTGCTCCTGTGGAATGTGCCACAACAGCTCGGCTAAAAAAAGAAGGCTACACAGCGGAAGCAAGGGCACGCCACAGAGGGCCCGGTCAGCGCCAACTAAATGTCAAGAGATAGTGTGGAGAAAAAATGTTCTGTTAACCCAACGGACCTGCTTCTCTGACTGCTACTGTTATTTTTGTGGGCATATCGTGGAACCTTTGGACTAATAATCTCATGGTGCAAACTGAGTTATATTAATATGAACTTAACCTTTTTAATTCCCCGTAGCATCAGTCATAATAAAGGTCATCTGTTGGTCTCGTGGTGAAAGGCTCGTAACGTGAACCATCCGCTCCACTTCGTCCACGTAATCTATTGTCCAGTCCGGGATATGAGTCCCAGGGGAGGAGCCGCAGCAGCGTGAGGGTCGCATGTCGACCCACGTCAGATCTTAAAGTCTGGCGTGACAGAGCGTGCAGGCTGCCATGTGACGGACGCCCTGGATGTGACGCTCCTGCAGGAGCAGCTGACCAACACGCTGTACAGGTTTTAAAAGAGGAACAGCAGGACTGGAACAAAGAAGTTCTGCTGGATTTAAGTGCAGTGCATTGTGCAATATTGATTGATTATTGATGACTTTTTACAGCATTAATTAGCATTTATTTATGAGTGTTTTCAGGAGGATGCAGGTGTTTCTTTACTGCAGGAAAAATCCATCCCTTCTGGTTGAGATTTAAATATTTAACCAGCTGCCAAACACTTCAAGATGCTGTCGTATTTTACAAATAGATTTGTGTTTATCGCTCCTTTTAAAGTAAAGAATCTTCAAATAAACTTTACAACAGAATTATTTTTCAGTGTAACTTCTGTTTATAATTATGAGTTAATTCATTTATGTATAAAAGTATGTCATTTCTATACCTGGACACAGTGAGTAACACGAGGACATGATCTACACCTACACACGTGTTTTATTTGTTTTTAAATATTTTAAAACTCAATCAGAAAGTAAAAAAAAACGAGAGAATATTTAAATAAATTATTAGGATCTAAAGAGCCTGTTGAGGGTTTATGATGCTGTAAAATTTGACAGAAATGCAGCTCAGTCACCTCCAGTTGTGACCCGAAGACTTCGCGACTCCGGATGTTTCTAGAAAATAGGAACCCGTTTTTCATCTTTTTATTTATTTCCTATACAGTTTCATTCTGTTTAAGGTCACGGAGGGTTTGACACCAACTGTGAGCAGTTTGTTCACTGAAAACAAAGAAAAAAATGAAACATTTTCTTCCTAATATTTTATTTATTCTGGAATTATTCACCTTTTTATTTACAATTAAGTGCTAAAACAAGCATCTCTGTTCTTCAAGATTTCTTTATTAAACATACACATAACTTAGATTTATAAAACATTAATATTTTAAACAGTTCTGCTGCATTTCAGATCTGGATTTGTTCAGTTTACATCACGTTAGATTTGAATAATTTTTGTCAGCGTGAAATAATCTTGAAATTTCAAGTAAATGTCTTATAAAATCACGGAAAACAAACTTAAATTAACTCAGTAACACGCGTGAAGTTGTGAATTTCCATGCAGGGTTTTACTAGTCAGCTAGTTAAAGAAGTTACTTGTAGTGTACCCAGTACAGACACTGATATCGGGTTTTGAGGCAGATACTCGTATCGGTTAGTTAACCAATACCATGAACCGATACTTAAAATGTGGAAACTGCAATAATTTCACAGAAAATGTTTATTTTTCATTTGAAATTTTAGTTTTATGGTCATTTATATTATTATTATTTAATTCAATATAATTTGTTGTAACAAAAAGAGAAGAAAATAAAATCTGTCTTCAATTCATTGCAGTTTTTTTGTGTGGTAGAAATATCGGCAAGGACATAGAACCAAGTATCTGTATCGTATCAGTTTGAAATAAGTGATATTGTTGCATCTCTAGTTGTTTGAGTATTTTTTGTTGTTTTTTTTACTAAGTCAAATGGGGAAATGAAGGATTTGATTATAAAATGTTGCAGGAACTTTAGTCAGAAACTACTCATCACATTTCAGACTAACAGAGATTAATGTTGTGATGTATTTGTTAGAACATGTCACGTTAGCAGCGCTCTCTTTAATCCTGGTTTGTGTTGTGCTGGAACTTCCCTGTTTATTTTCCCTGGATTTGAATCTAAATAAACACGAGATAATCTGAGGAATCTGCTTTGAACTTTCTGTCTCTCTGCAGCTTCTGGAAACTCGCCATCACCCTCCACCCCGACCCAGACATCCAGCCAGCCTGTGTTCAGACCCGAGGCTCAGCAGAGCGGTCCCAGTCCTGAACGCCTGGAGCCCTACTCCCGAGCCCGGTCCCTCTCCACCCCCCCGGACACGGGACAGCGTCCCAGCACTCCCTGTGCTACTAAACCACCAATGATCCCCTCAGCGAGCCCCCCTTACTCAACTCCACAACACGTGAGTCACATATGAGTCTTTTAAAACAAACTGAATCAGATATTCTCTGTATGAAGAATTAATATCATTTGCTTTGCGACTGTTTTCCTGTAGCTCCCTAAAAGAAACATATTCGACTCTGTTCCTACAAGCTGACGGGATTTTCTGAGCACTTGATGAAATATTTTAGTTGATCTAAGTAACAAAGTCCTTTTAGATTGAATATTTTATCATTAATATTTTATTATTAATAAACCAAATAAACCCGTCTCTGCTTCAGGCCAGAAAACAAATTAAAAACAAACAATAGATCAGACTTTCTAGTCATGATCTCAGACAACGTACCAGTATTACACATGCTATTTTAGTGACTTCACAGATTATAAGGAACCAAAAATAATTGAATTTCTATTTCTGATTCAGAAGAAATCTGTTCAGACATTAAAATTTGAGTTTCGACTGACTGCAGACACCCAAATATATCCAAACATATCACCTTTAAAACATCACAAAGTCAGTGAACCCAAAATTACAATTACTAATTAAATAAGAAAAAGTCCCTTTTGATGGTTTTGAAGTGAAGTAGCTTTATTTACTGATTGAAATGTGTAAAATCTCAAATTTACTTTAAAAACAAGACAATTGAATTAAATTATGAAACTCAGTATCACAGATAATAATTAAACTGCGTGGGTCATGGGATGCTGATGCACTAACTGTTTTTCTTTCCTTTTTGGATGCATAAAAGGAGCCTTTGACTTCTTTTATGACTCATGCACTTCTTTATTCAGAGTCACAAGAGTTTATTTGGACAGCGGTGGTGATGCTCAGTGTTCTTCATGTGACGACTCGACTGTGTTTTACCGTTTGCTCCGAGCACTTTGTTCGCACAGAGCGTGTAAATTTGGTTTCAGGACTTATCAGAGATCAGATTTGAAGGGAATCTTTCAGTGTGAATCAGGATCTGATACATGACTGTCTGTCTTTAGAAGACATAATTATCTCAGTGTATCTGATGGAGTGATGGTAGATTCTGGCTAGAGAGGGTAAATCAATATTTCATCACGAGTGTTGATATTAACACCCAGGGACCCGGGGAAAAGGGGCCCATCACACATACACACTCACACAAAGCTGCACTTTATCTTCAGTGTCATTTGAAGTGCAGTTATTGACTGAACCTGTGAGCGTCTGCCTCCTGGATATTTGCTGTAAAACAAACGCAGGCAGATTTATGAAGGTGCAGCTGTAGTTTTTTTTTTGTTTTTTTTTGGCGAGAGAAATGCTGTGTCATCGTTGCAGAGCCACTTTGGGGACTGTAAAACCTCCCAAAACAGGTATGCGGGTTTTCTCCTGCTGTTACAGAGGCTTGTGATGTCAGATAAAACCTGCATGAACCAGCTGAGTGTCTCTCTGTCGGCATGACGCAGCATATTGGAGCTGATATTAACACAGTGCGTGTGACATCTTCAGTCGTTTTTCTCTCAAAACGGGCTGATTTAGTTTGATGACAAGGCTTCCCCGGCTTCTGGCTGCTAGGCAACGCAAGGGATTTCCTAATATGGTGAGGCAGCCAGGTTTTCCTGCAGAAGGGGGCGTGTCCTCAGTGCGCACAGCTTCCTGCTTTTACTCTGTGTGTGTGTGACCCACATTTTTGTTTTACTGAGTGTCCTCTGCTCCTTCCACATAATGTCTGTGGATATTTAGTTGTTGACGGTTTGATTCTCACGCGCCTGTGTGAGCAGCACCCCCCTCTCCCCCCTCTCCCCCCTCCCTCCGTGCTGCACCAAATGGATCAGGACTGTTCCATTGCGGGTTTTGAAAGGGGTTCCGCGGGGGGTTTTGTCACGTCACTCGTGTATATTTAGCGTGTTTGAAGCAGCATCGTGTTAATCGACGGTGTTTGGCTGCTGGTTCAGTTCTCGGTTCTGGACTTTGCGCTGCAGGGTTTGCGCGACCCGCAGGGGGAGAGTCAGCTGCTCGCTCCCGATTTACTGCAAAGTTTGTTTGTTTTCGTGCGCCTGCGTGCGCGAGGGGCTGCGCTCTCTGACTCCAAACTTGTGCCTGTTTTCTCGCAGGTCTACGGCTTGTTCGAAGGTATGCTGGAGAAACTTGAACTAGATGATGATGGTAAGTCCGAACTCCCTCGGAAATCTGGGCTTAATGTGGTGCGATGAGACAGAACCGGAATCCTGGTCCAGATCTGCTTTATCAGCCTAGAAACGGAGTGAAGCGTCACTTCAGTCCCACATTCAGCGACTCATTCGCTTCATTTAGCTCAGAAATTCACTCGATTTAAATTTGATCATGTGAAATGAATTTAGTAACCAGAATTTCTTTATATTTAATATTCATATTTAATCATATTAGGCTCAAGTCTGAAGGTTTTTCATTGATATCAATCAAGTAGATCACATTTTTTTAACAATAAACATAATTTTTAGAACATTATGAATGAACGTCCCATCACATTAAAAACCCTTTAATCTGGGTCAGTCTGAATGACTCATCTTAGTTCCCAGAGTCCTTTGCTGCCTAAGTTTTTCCACTGTTTGTGTACTTGTTGACATTTAAAGCAGAGTGTAATTATCTGTAAGATGGAGCAGGAAAGTGACTGTAAGTTCTTCTAATGGTTGTTTAGACTGTTGATTCCAGGCTGTTATTACCTGTTTCCCTCCGATTTCTTCTTCTGAAAGATGCCGTTTTCTTTCTGTTTTCCTTCCAGCTGCTGAGCCTGAGAGTGATATTTACATGCGCTTTATGAAATCCCACAAGTGCTACGACATCGTTCCCACCAGCTCCAAGCTGGTTGTGTTCGACACGGCGCTTCAAGTTTGTACAAATTCTGTTTTCTCAGTTTGTTTTGTGTCAACATGTTTGCCAGATAATTTCAAAAGCCTTTTTCCGGTGGTGATTTTGGGACTAGCCAAGAAAAACGGACCTTCAGAATGAAGTTAATGTTCAATAAAACGGTGGTTTAACTCTGTTACGAGGGCTAGCACGAAGCTGTTAAACAATAATCTGAGGGGTGTAAATCTTCAGCTGCTTCCGTGCCTGAAGGTGAAAGAATGTCAGGTCAAAACCACAAGTAGGTTGTTTTGCTTTTTATAGCATGTAGATAAGGATTTTAACTCAAGATGAGAACAGATTTGATCAACCAGCTTGTGTCAATCAGCTAACAGCGTCTTATTTTAGGCTGTGATAAGATAAGTACATGTATTTAATATAATTTGAATCATTTCTCCGCAGGTTAAGAAAGCTTTCTTCGCCCTGGTGGCCAACGGCGTACGAGCTGCTCCCCTATGGGACACAGAGAAGCAAAGCTTTGTGGGTAAGAAGCAACATTTTTGACAGCAGCTTCATCAGGAATCAGTTGGATTGAAGCCAAAACTTGTATTTTTTAACCTTTAACACGACTTTGCCTCATTAAAGTCTCCATATTGTTTAAGGTGGAGTTTATATTTAGAAATAAATCTAGTGTATTAGCATTTTTCTTTGCTGAGATGATAAAAGGTGGCTGCTGTGGTCATGGCTGGTGGAGCGTGATGCTTTATTGAAGAAGAAGAAGACATTAAAACCGTCATAACGATGCGTCTGTACCGAGTAGTAAACAGAAACGTCTCTCGCTCTCTGTCAGGAGTCAGAGGGGGCGAGTCGGAGCTTTGCAGCAACTCGGTCTGTGATGAATAATGAATGTCTGGGGGGTGGGAGGGTTAACGATGTGTTGTTTGAACCACGCCCTCGTACTCTCTACCCAGCAGCACGACGCCTGTGTGTTTATAGATTTGATCTGTTTGAATGTTTCACTGCAGGAATGCTGACTATCACAGATTTCATCATCATACTACACAGATACTATAAGTCACCAATGGTAGGTCGACCTGATGGATTTCAGCTTTCTGTTTGTAAAATGTTCTTTTTTAATTTGTAATTTGTTGCTTTAGGTGCAAATTTATGAGTTGGAGGAACATAAGCTAGAGACGTGGAGAGGCAAGTAATTCTGGAAGATCTGTACAGTCTTGTTAGAGTTAAAATCTTCATTTATTAATGTGCTTTATTCACAGAGGTTTATCTTCAAGCAACATTCAAACCTCTGGTCAACATATCACCGGATGCAAGGTACGTTTTCTAAAATGTTAGTGTTTATTTTCCTGCAGATGTGATTAGACGGTTTGTTTTCTGCGTTCGCAGCCTGTTTGATGCCGTGTACACGCTCATCAAAAACAAAATTCACCGCCTGCCTGTCATCGACCCCGTCACAGGGAATGCACTTTATATCCTCACACACAAGAGGATCCTCAAGTTCCTCCAGCTGTTTGTGAGTCCAACAGATCTCCTCACATCAGTGTCAGTCTGTATCTGGAGTCATCAGTCTGATTAGTTTGTCTCATTATTGTTTCTTTGGCGCCCCCTTGTGGTCAAAGTGCAAATAGATCATGTGGTTTTCTCTCTTCTTTTGGTGTTTGTGGTTTCCAGATGTGTGAAATGCCAAAGCCAGCGTTCATGAAGCAGACTCTGGGTGAGCTGGGCATCGGGACGTACCACGATATCGCTTTCATCCACCCGGAAACGCCCATCATCAAAGCACTCAATATCTTTGTGGAGAGACGCGTGTCGGCTCTGCCGGTGGTGGACGACGCGGGTAAAACCACTAAATCCTGACTGTGGAGATCCTTTTTTATTCTGACATTCTTCATATTTATAATTCTGTTTCTTTTACAGGCAAAGTTGTAGATATTTACTCCAAGTTTGATGTGATTGTAAGTTTCTACTGTAGAAGAAACAAAATCAAGTCATTTTGAATCGAAGCTGTTTCTAACACCGGATTCACGTCTGTGTGCAGAACCTGGCTGCAGAGAAGACGTACAACAACTTGGACATCACAGTGACGCGGGCTCTGAAACATCGCTCTCAGTACTTTGAAGGAGTGGTTAAATGCCATAAAATGGAAACGATGGAGACCATCGTAGACAGAATAGTCAAAGCAGAAGTGAGACAAAGACCTAGTTACTCAGACGTTAGTCGGATTTCAGTGTTGGCGCTAAATGTTGTTTAAAATCTGATCCCAGGTTCATCGGTTGGTGGTGGTGGATGAGCGCTCCAGTATCGAGGGAATCATTTCCCTTTCAGACATCCTCCAGGCCTTGGTGCTCAGCCCTGCAGGTATAGATGCTCAGCACTGGTAGCTTCAGTTCCCCTCCTGTCCTGGACTCTGAGCTTTCCCCTCCCACCCATCCTCTAACCCAGTTCCAGGTAGGAACAGCACCGGTTCGGCTCGTGGCCGGGCGTCTCCTGGTGTCCGTCATGGGATGATGCTGTGTGGTGCTGTGTGCATCAGACGTGAAACTTAATCCTGCTTGTTTCAGCTCTGTTAAAGTTGCATTTGATGTATCTGGATTTTGTTTGCAGCACACTGTACTTTGATGTGCAGCATGTTGGTTATTGACGTGTTTGAGAGAAAATAACAAGCTTGTACAGTTGCACAGGGCAGCAGCGTGTTCAGCTTGTATCACCATCAGAGAAAACACGCGGGCATCGATCCTCGCAGAAATTCAAGCACGCAGGATTCATCGACGTGTTTCTATTAGCTTCACCCGTCGTGCACTCACACGACCTCAGTGCAGAGAAGCTGCTGCGGCTCGTTTCAGGGTCCAAACCAAAGTCCAGTACTGCTGTTTTTCCTTTAGGGGTCCGAGAACTCAAAGATCAGTTTAAATAAACATGTTCAGCAGATTTCCCCAGAAGCATTTCAACTCTAGTTGGACTTTTTACAGCTACTTTGTTCATCGCACATAAAGGAACACACATTTAACAAACAGATGAACCAATAGATAAACTAATACAAGTAAATTAATTACAGCTTATTTCAGAGGTGTTTGTGTTTTTAATTCAGCTAAATCTCCCGTTTATTTTACTTGGACGCCGTTTCATACAAATTTCAGGACTTTGTGGTTATTTCTTAAGTATTAACCTGTAATATGAAACATTTTCTATCTAAAAAAAAGTTAGGAAACACCAATTAACAGACCTTTCAATCTATCTGCGTGAAGATTTGGCTGCTGACGGCTCGTTCATATTCATTATTTGAATTTGCTGGACACAGATTGGCTAACAAACTAGCCTATCAGAACAAGGTATACTGTTTCCTGCCCCGCTGCGCATGGCAACGTCAGACGTTGTGTCTTCCTGTTCGCTACGTCTTATGCTGCTTATGCTTTTTAGCGTGGTTTCAACTGTGGGAGCTGATGAATACTAACGAACAAAGGAGTTGTGACGAAACAAATACAGGCCGTTTGAACTCGGGTTTTATCACCACCTGCGTAGTTTGAGAGATAAAAACTGAAAGAGAAGTTGTTGACCTGTTTTCACACCCACTATGAAGGTAAGAACACCTGTGGAGCTAAAATATTCAACAGAAACCTCAGAAAAACTGTTTTTAATGGAAGGGCCTCTTTAAATGTTAGACAGCAGCCAGCCACTAGGGGGCGCTTGTATCTTTTCAGTTTAACTTTCCTGCTCTGGAAACACTACAGTAACTGCTAGGAAATGGTTGGAAGGTCTCAGTGGAGTCCAAAACAACTAATCTAGTCTCGGATCACTCGATCTGTAGTGGTTTGAATGTTTTGGTTGGTTAAATATTAGAGCCTGAATTTCATTTATGTTTACATAGTTTTCTTCTTCTCCTATTTTTTTCCAGATGCCTGTAAGGAGGAGAGCCTGCCTCAGTGAGCGGTGGCTGCATCAGTTTTTGTGGTTGTGGTTATTTTGAAATGTTCCGGCGTCCGAGGCTTCGTGAAGGTTCTGGAGACGCCTGCTGTCAGCGCGCTGTAAAAGCTTCCAATACAAAGAGCTTTACAGCTGAGTGAAGTGGACTTTCTGCACTGAGGATTGATTTTGTGTGTGTGTGTCTTTTTTTCTCTTTGTTGAACACTGATCAGATGTGCAGACAGATGTCAAATAAAGAATACGCACACACCTGCAGGCATCATTTAGAGGGAAAGAGTCTAACGGACCCGGGCGTCGGTGTAGTTCTATTCATGCTGCTGTCATCAGTCACATTTTCCAGCTGATGCCTGATCTGATCATCTCCAGGTGAACATTTACAGATGCAATGATCTCATTTAGTAGCACAACTACACTTTACCCACAGTGATCCAGTGAGTGCTGTTATTAAAGGGAAGGTTCATCAGTGCCAACATGGATCACTCACTTATTTGTGCCTTTGGTTTTTTCCTCCTCTCACTTCAGTTTACTAGGAAAAAAATGAAATAATTCAGAAAAAAGTGCAGATATACAAATATAGTTTGTAATTTATTTCTTTTCCACTGCTGTGATTTTTTTTCTTACGTTATTGGAAATCATATCCGAAGTGGTAAGAAAATCAGTTAAACAGAACTCAGAGGAACATCCATCAGCTAAGATCCGTGTCTGTAAGATTAAAACCTGTTTAGAGGTTTGAAAACCTTTTTTTTTCTTTGGGTTTTATGCTTCATACAAACATAAAAAGCTGTTTATTGTGTCCGCGCACTCTCAGAAATAGAGGTACGAGACAAGAACATTTTTGTACCTATAGGTACAATTTTTTTAAATATTCCCTTAAAAGTACAATATTGGTCTTTAAAAGGCCAGAAATGTCCCTCTGAGGGTTCAAATTGATATAAAGTACAAATTTGTACCATTTCAACTGCACCTGCAACCCTGGACAAGGCTGGTTAATCTCAATATTAAGTTTCATCCATCATTTTCAATATTGTAATATTATGTTTCAGAATGTTGGTTTTAGACTTCAAAATGTGGCATAATTTTACAGTTTTAGTGGAAAAACTTCATAAGGTACAAAAATGGACCTGGACTACAGGGTACACCCCCAGCGACAAGAAGGGTACAAATTCTTGTCGCTGGGGGTGTACCCTGTAGTCCAGGTCCATTTTTGTACCTTATGAAGTTTTTCCACTAAAACTGTAAAATCACGCCACATTTTGAAGTCTAAAACCAACATTCTGAAACATAATATTGAAAATGATGGATGAAACTTAATAATATTGAGATTAACCAGCCTTGGTCAGGGTTGTAGATGCAGTTGAAATGGTACAAATTTGTACTTTATATCAATTTGAACCCTCAGAGGAACATTTCTGGCCTTTTAAAGACCAATATTGTACTTTTAAGGGAACATTTAAAAAAAATGTACCTATAGGTACAAAAATGTTCTTGTCTCGTGCCTCTATTTCTGAGAGTGTAGCTCAACGGGACTCGTGTCCTCCTTCACCTGTAAATCGGTTGGTTCATTCTCAGCAAAAAAAAAAAAAAAGTTGCAGAAAGCTTTATTTTGATGTTTGTGTTAAAATAAACTTTAGTTTTAAAGTTATTTTTGTAAATACATTGTCGCAATATGTCTATTTCAGAGAATCTTTTTATCAGAGATACATGTACTGTAAATGTGCAAGCATGACAAACTACACTTCAGCAGGATGAATGTTCCTTGTTTTACTTTTCTATTTTTCTGGCTGCAGAAAAATAAACACTGAATGTACTCGAAAGTTCGGTTGTTTTGTGATTTCTGCTTTTCTTATTTCATGAAAAGGAAAATTATCTGAACTTCAGATTGTAAAAGGATTATTTCAGAAAGTGCTGCAGGTTTTAGATGTTTTTGTGGTTTGGGTGCTGCTATGGTTCGAAGTCCAGATCTGAACCCCTCTGAGACACAAAGCACCACAAACTGAAGCAACATAAAAAAACAAACAAACAAACACGAGACGACGTGAGTGACTGATAATTCTTGGTAGTATTTTGCTGAATGAGTTTGAGTATTTCTAAAAATGGTTTTACAAGCTACTGAATCATCTCAGTTATGCACACACAGCTTTTCCATGTTGGCTTTGATTTTGTTTTGTAAATACTGACATGGTGGAATTTGTGTTTTTGCACTTTTGAGGTTAGATCGGATACGTTTTGGAAAAATCTGAACATTATTTCAATGAGTTGATAAAAATCTAATGAGTTTTATTACGTCCTTATACACCAAGATGATGGACTTCTTTAGATGAAATAAATGACATTTCCACAAATAATTAAAAAAATGCACAAAAAGTTGATGGTGGAAAAACCCTAAAATATGTCAAATAGACTGTTAAAACAACGTGGGATCAGAATCGGTTGTTGCACATTTTTTAGCAACTCTGATGCAACTGAATTTGTTTGTTTGTTTTTCTCACCAGCCACAGTTTCCCAAAACTAATGTAGAAAAACACGTCATGCTGTGCGCTCTAATCTCCTGGTTTAAAACAGCTTGAAGACAGTTTGGGTGTAATCCCAGTTTGGCACTCACCTCACACACTTTTCCCGGCCGTCTCTCCCGCTGACATCATGTGAGATTTAGATGCTTGTCTCACACACGGCGTGGCTGATGCAGACAGCTGAACAGTCCCACAGTCCTCAGCCCTGGAGCCAGTTCTCCTCCTCATCGCTGCCCTCAGGATATTCTAAGGATCGTGCCAGGAAACGGACCGGATCTCCTTTCAGCTGAGCATGACTAAATCTGGTGAGTCATCTTTTATATTGAAAGAAAATCTGATCTGTTAAATCAGATGTCAGTAAATGTAAATGAGATTTCTGTCAACCTCTTTACATCTTAAGGCCACAAGGGGGCGCTGTGATACATATCAAGCAGCTCCCATCAGCCCCTGCAGCTGATCCCCCTCCTCTTCTAATGAGGAAACATCTCTTTCTCATTGAGTATTGATATTCCAGTAAGAGATTCATGATTTCCAAGCTGTGCATGTTTATTTTAAAACCCTTTTCATAGAAACTATGAGATTTCAGCAGGAAGTTTTTAAGTGGTTGACTCTAAATGAGGTGGATCTGATGGACTGCCAAATGAAGGGTAAAACCGGACCAGACTTACTCCTGACAATCTGCTTTGATCTCCCGATCTCCCCTGTGATATCCGGCTCTGGGAAAGCCTCCTTCACACCTTGTAGCCCTAAAGCAGAAGAAGAGCTTCTCCACACCCTCCTCCTCCTCCTCTTCTCTCTGCCCATCTTCTTTCACACACACACACACACACTGGACTTTCTTTTGAAAGTCTTGGACCTGATTTAAAATTCCTCTTCAGAGCATGTCATGCATTTTATATGCATGGTGAGTGTGAGAGAGCGAGGAGGGATTGGAGTGCGGGCGCTTCATTCTAAATGAACTTTCTCTCTCCTGCTGTTGGCCTCCTCGGGGATACATCCACGCACACCCAACCATTACCACTTCCCTTCGACCCCTCATTTTCTTGCACCCACTCAACTCTTTCAACATTAGTTTTAGCGCATCATGCTCCGCACAGATTCCAGGGAGCAGCGAAGAGGGCTGCAGCCTTTGAAGACAAGTGTGATCAGAGCAGAGGCGAGGGGTGTACAAAAACCTGGCCGCGGGGCATTTGGGAAGGGGATGGGGGGGTGGGATTTTTTGTTATACTCTTAAATTTAGCAGCATGTGAAGTCGAGGAGGAGAAGCTGACAAGTGGGGACAGCTTTGATGTTTGACTGGGTGCAGCTTCAGCTTCAGCTGCTTCACAAGGAGACTGTCGCCTTGACACAATCAGGCCTCGGATAGATAACAGATAATCAAAGAAACTCACTGCTCTTCACCTAAAACATCTCTTATTCTCTTTCTGACTTGTTGACTGGTGCAGAGAGGCGTCTGCAGAATCGATAACACACACAGAAATAACAAAACAACCCCCCCCTCCCAAAAAAAACCCAGACATGAACTGCATCTGCACCAGAAATCTGATTTATTATCAAGAACAATATGAGCCAAATAGCTTATTGTTGATATAGCAGTAAACAACAGAAACACAGCCCACTTTTCTTTTTTTTTTATCTCCTTTTTTTTTTTATAAGTGCTACAAGTTTGCGAGTATAGACATAAAACAGTACAGCAACAAGAGTGCTACATTCATGTTATATGCACAGGGAATATTTATTTTAAATTACAATGTATTGCTATGAAGCTATTCCTGCTCTGTTTTATAGTCACACGCACGAAGATCACAGCTGATATCTGTCGGCTGCTTTTGGGTTTTTTACACACAAAGCGGACAAAAGTGAAGCTGATATATTAAAAGGAACACAACAGACACAAAGCCTACACAGAAACAAGTTTTTTCTTCCAAAATTAAAGATTAATCGAAGTTTACTTTGGTTTCCAGCTCTCTACGTCTACAGTGTGATTATTGTGGCAGTTTTAAGCTGTGGGTTAAAGTTAAATGGACAGTATAGCAGCTTCAAGCCAATAATGACACAGAAATTAATTTCTAAACATTGTTATAATAGCAGCCAGGAAATAATGTAATTACAGTGTGATTCCATAAAAAAAAAGAAAAAAGTTACTGATTAAAAAAAAAAAAAAATCATTGTTAAAAATCTGTGATCTTGTACCTTGTAATAAATAGAAAAAAAGTGTTTTCTTTGTTGTTGTGTCTCCTCTTTTAGTCATATTTGGTGGTTAAACACTGAATATATGTTGTTATCAGACAGAGTTTCATCCATGCAACACAGAGGTTAGATTTTTTTAAAAACAGAAAAAAAAATCACCTCTTTATTCAAAAAAAATATGAGGACTGAATACAAGAAAATATTTTGCAGGCTGCAAGTATTTTTTAAAAAAAAATGTTTTTCTCCATCAGACTGTAAAACAAGACAAAGATCAATAAAACAGGCTGAGAGGAACAAGTCAATCCCCCGGACGCTCCTGCAGACCAGAGAGACGAGGGACGGCTCAGGTTCCAGCGAGCGGGAGGCTCCTGGACTGCAAACGCCATCCCAGGATTTCTCAGTCCACATCAACATGTTGTCCGACCGGGTTCTCTGAGTTACTGTGCATGGAGGTGCAACCAGAGGATGCATGTGGACAGTGTCGGCTCTGGAACCTGAACGAGTCCAAACTACCGGACAGCAAACAGCCTCAGAAGACAGGAAACAGAGTAACGTAGCAAAGTGGAGGTTCCTTTATATTGCATTGTTCAAGAAATGCAACATTTATCACCTCATTTGCTGTGAGAGATCTGCTACCGACCGGTTTGTTGTGTATGAAATAAAAATTCAATTCGACACAAAAACACAAGGAGCTCTTAAAAACCTCTGCAAAAGGAAGCTGAGACTTCCTGTCCTCTTCTGCAGGCCAGGCGAGTATAACGGTGCAAACCTGAGCTGTCTGAGGAATGAAAACAGTGGACACACTCTGCGCAGGTTGTAGTGAGCTGTTTCCATTATACATTCTGTGCAGCTGTTCTGTAGAGGAAGTCCTTTGAAGGACGGCAGTACGGAGGTAACTGGAGTACACAGTTTAAACTTGGGGGTTGTGGGAGGGGCGGATCTACAGAGGATTACTCTCAGTCATCACCGTTTCTTCACCCTAATATAAAGCCCTCCCACACATGCAAAAGTCTACACTAACACTCAGTCTTCATGCTTTAATTGATACAAAAAAAATAGACATGCATTCCTGGGTTCTCCTCAGCTTAGTCTGATTCCACCTCAGACATCCTTTGCTCTCCGAGCCGAGGCCTCTGGTTCCTTCTTCTGTTTTGATTTGTGTCTGTTTTGACATGAAGGCGCAGGAGGGAAGGAGTTTTCTGAGCGAGGCTTTGAAGGAAGCCAGACTCGGTCTGAAGGTTGTCTCTGAGGGGTCAGGGGCGTCTTTAAAAAAACAAGAGGCGTGAAGAACAAAACAAAAAAAAAGAAAAGAAGAGAAAGAAAAAGCCGGACGGTGTTAGGAAGTGAAGTTAAGCTGAGAGGAGAGAGGAGATCTCGCTCACTTTTGCGAGAGGTACGCGCCGATGGTGATGCTGGCCGCCCCCAGCGCAGCCAGACCGAAGACGGTCTTGATGGATGGCCAGTAGCAGCTGAAGACGGACTCCTTGTGTCTGTCATAAAGTTCCACAAAAGCCTCCTGAAGGAGAAACAGGAAGAAAAACACAATTAAATAGGATTTTTGTTTATAATTGGTTACATAAACTGTTTGAATCTTTATTAAAAATCAATCAACAGGGGGGGGGGGTGTTTAGGAGAATCTGCAGACAGTTTGGTCCAGATCTTTTTCTGCAGCTGCTGTCAGAGATGTTCTCTCACAGCTGGATGGGGGGGGGGGGGGCAT
>SSNP01000021.1:3345453-3405738 GCA_006937955.1 Pachypanchax playfairii
GGGGGGGGGGGGGGCATCAAAATACTAAAGTTTTGAATTTTGATATGGCTGGGGTCTAAAAGTGTTCTCACATGTATAGAAACAACACATGTAAAATATTTTTGCAATCCATGATTATTGAGGGGTCGCACCTCTCATCTGATTTTAAGATTTGAGGTACTGCAGATCAAGAACTCTGAGGTGATTTTTATGTTTTTTGTTTTAATTTATGCTCCTATTACATGTTAGCACCATTTCTGGTTTTGTTTTTGTTATTTGAATGTTTTTAGAGCTCTTTACATCAACTCTAGCTAACATAACAGCTAACAGTTTGCTAATAATATTTATCTCACAACTGAGCAAGTCTTACATCAATCACAGTAAAATAGAGAAGACATAATTTTATGCAGAGTATTGATTCATTATATTTATTGAGAGTAGTACTACATAATATAAAAGAAATTTAGTCATATTTTAGGTATTTACTGCAAAAAATTGAACTAGCTAACATTAGTTAGCAACTGCAATCAAAGCACTGGAGAGACATCGCTGGTACCTGACAGGCGAGATGCTTCCCCTGGCTCTCTTTAGCAGAAAGGTGCCAATCAATGACAAGCGTGCACTTGCCAATGCAATCTAGAAGCATAAGCCCGCTGATCTTCCCATGTGCCCCCCAGCAGCGCTTTGGAAATGGCTTTGCCAAGCCAAAGTTTCCCACACTCTTACCAACAACCACCTTGGCTGACCTCTCCAATGCAGACTGTTGGTTTGGGATGCACCAGCTGCACATTGATCCAGCATTTCTGTCTCTGGATGTGAAAGAATGGGCCACCAATACTGCATTTAAAAAAAGTGAGGTCAATGTCTGTGCGATAAATGTGGTGAATGATTGTGCCGAGCGTGGCATCAAGCTCACATCTGACTTTGTTGCTGTGGCCAGGAAGGAGCAGCACCTGCAGAATGTGCTACAGGCAGTGGAGCCTGACCGCAGCCTACAGCCAAACCTCCGTTGCTGCAAACGCAAGCTGATCTCTGAATAGATGTATTGAAAAGGTTTAGTTTAGATTTCCTATCTCTCTCGTTTGAAGTCATGTTTGTTCTTATCCATGGGAGTTTGTTATTTAAATGTGCCTCTATTGTCTCTTCCCTAACAATAAAGTGTTTAAACATTATATCTGTGTCCGATATTCATCACTGCTATATAAAATTCAGAGTAAGACCACGTGAACATGTCCCATTGACCGCCATTCATTTTGTTAACAGGACAAATGAACAGAAAATCTTGAACGTTGATTTCTGAGAAATACTATATGTGCCCAAAGGGTACACACATCTATTTACACTGAGAACCCTATAAAATACAAATTGCAAAATATAAAAAATGGTGTTCTAAACATGTCTAGGTTAACTTTTTGGAAATTAGATGAGAAATTGATAATTTTCCAAAACTTTGCAAAAGTTCATGTGAGAGGTGCGACCCCTAAATCTCAATGGATTTCCTTAAAACTTTGTAAAAGACATTTTTTTGTTCATGAGAACAAAATGGAATGCCAGCCAAATTGATATTTTTAAATTAAATTAAATTGATGCACCCTGGGGGGGGGGGTGTTACAGGACAAATCATATGTATTTAAATCCTAAGCAGAGCAAAGAGGATTGATTGGTGAGAACTCGTACCAGAACTGCACGATTACAAAGCAATCAAACTAAAATTTGCTGATTATTAGCAAACGATCTTATTATCTCTTTTTAATGTTGTTTACTTTCTTTGTACCAATCAAAAACTCCCAAAAAGAAAAAAAAAAAAACAACACTATTCTATTGCAAAGTAAGCGAGACTGTTTTTCCCTCCTAATTTGAGAGGAATTTCCCTTTAAAATGCAAATCCCCTCGGTGCTGCAAAACCTGAGTGGAAATGAAGTGTCATTCCACCCACTCAAAGAGGAATCCACCATGTTCTCACACCATCCTGTTCACAACATCACGTTTTAGCACATTTCAACCAAACGAAACACGGGAAATCACCAGAAATCTCATTTAACACTTTGATGTTTATTCATTAATGACATTCAGAGGGATTTTTTTAGGGACTTGCAACAAATTGAGAGTTGAGTCATACACGAGTAGCATCAGCGCAGCCAACACTGCATGACTGAGGGAAGCAGACGTCTGCTGCACACAGCAGGAACAGCTGGACAGGAAGTAATGGTGCAGAGCTCTCAGCCGTCCCTCACACCCTCGCAATTAGATTATCTTTAACCAAAGTACAATGGTGGTACTTTTCAGAGGTTTGAAGGAGGAAATACCAGCAGCTTATTTATTTAGTTACAAGTTTGACCGTATAAACGACCACGCCGTGAAGCCGTGCGCCTCTCTGATGTCTGTTCTCAGCTGTAATTTGAACCATGTGTGAACAATTGTGAATTGGTTGATTCACAATAATACAGTGTCAGTCCCCGTGGGAATCTATTATCATCCTTTTTTAAGGCGATTTAATTACAGTAATTATGTTTTTACTTAATCTTTCACTTGTTCTTCATCTGAATTTGAAACTGCTCCAAATGGCACATTTGAAAGAAAAAGCTTCTCAAGATAAAAAAAAAAAAAAGGAGACTAAAGGGCCACAGGGAGACAAAAACATTTCCTGTTTCCCTTCCTATTCTGTGGCGTTCTTGAGGCTTGGAGCTGGTGACACAAAAGAGGAAGGATCAGCAGATTCCTCTGAGTTTAGGCCCTCTGGTGTCAACATGTGCGCCGAGCTCCTGAATAAGAACATCTTTGACCACGTTTTCATTGTTGCAGCAGAGTGTTTTTAATTATCCAGGGCCGCCGTGCCAACTGCTTTAAACAGCTGCGATCAAACAGAACTGTTTTCTTTCAGCTAAATATCAACCTCAGCAACATGAACACACAATGAGGATTTCTAAAACCTGATAACCACAATGTGTTATTAAAACTGCCTGCAAATTAGCACTAAACACAGAGTAAAGTACGCTAACCGCTCATTGTTTCTCTGGTTTTCTCTCATAAAGAAACACTAATGTCTCAGATTTTAACCCGTCAGTGACAACAAGCATAAAAACTTAGGAGTTATTCAGCTTTCTCCTCTAAAAAACATAGATGCTGGTGCTGCATTCACTGATGTAAGAAATCCCAATTATCTGTTGTTTTTGTAAAAACAATTTACCTCCAATTTACTCCAAATTTAAAGACATAAAGAAGTCTAGTAGACGTGAACTCATCTGCTAATGTGAACATTAAATACAAACTATTTATAAAATGAAAGATTTTCCTGTAACGAAGTAGCTGCAAAACACAGATGGGCCATAAACACTCCACAAGCTCCCAGCTGGGACATCTAGGAGGTTATATTTAAACATATTTTTCTATACAATTATCAGAATTTTAGAGGTTTTTGTTCCTGTATTGTGTTTTTTAAAGGTTCTTGTTTTGTTTTTAGGCTGTTAACATTTTGCTGTCACTAAACATCTGATCCATAAATCTATTTATTATAAATAAATTCCCAGAAAAAACTGTTTAATAGACTTTTGTAATTTATAAGGACCTATAATTGAAAAAAAAAAAAATAATTTGATTAAAATGTATCAAAGAAGACTTTAACCAGCCAATTAGATGCCAAAATTATTAGAATTAAAAAAAAAAATCAAATAAAATAGAGTTATTTGTTCATAAATGATGGAGCCAGATAAGTTTAATCACTTCTATCTTGGCTTCACGTTTAAAACCTGAACACGATGTTCATCCAACATGCACATTTTTAAGGCATTAACAGAATCTACCATTTTAAAAGATAATTCCAACTAAAAAAAAAGAAAAAGTTGTTATTATCTGGAGTCGTGTCGCTTAAACGGAGAGCAGAATGCCAGAAAGCTACATTTTAAAAGATTTTGAACTAGTGGTGCCACATTTTTCTTTGGTATTTAGGCATTAATAAAGCTTTTAGTCAGATCTCCAGCTGAGAAAAATACTTTTCCCACCTACATCTTGAAAGTCACAGTTTGCTGAGGTTAAAACTCCAACCAGCAGCAAATGGCTCAAGAAAAAGGGCCGACTCATGATGTCCTTGACATGCCCCAGACAGTCTCCACATTCTGTCGTCGATTTAAGAAGGCCAATTATGGAAAGAGATTCATGAGAGATGAGATGGATGTTTAAAAGAATCCCAAAAGGTCATGAATGTTAATAACTCCAGAAAGACTCGGAGGAGACTCGGGAACAGAGACTATAGGGAGGGATGTCAGGTGGGAATCATGAGACAGAGACGTGCTCCGTTTCAGCTCCCAGAACTTTTCACCCATATGTTAACGAGACGTGTTGCAATGACCATGTGATTACAGAAGAAAACAACCTGGTACTTTCTTTTTTTTCCCTCCTCTCTCTGTCCTCTATCCGGTCTCCCTCCTGCTACCCTGACTGTGTGAATATGAGCTTCTGAATGAAGCAGCGATAAGCAGGTGGAGAAAAGTTGACACGGGACACGGAAGGGACAATAAATCTGCATCTAACAAAAGACTTTATAATCCTCCAAAGCTCGTCTTTACCGTCAGCAGCAGCAGGTGTGTATCTGGGATACAGAGTCCTCTACAGTATTCAGTTTTTGGATCAATGGCTTTTAAAAGGTCACAGCAAGCCAACAGAGAGCTAGGGAGACAAAAACCAAACCTCTCCAGGTTTACACGCTCTCCTTTATTCATTTGTACGTCTCACAATGAACGAGTCTGAAACAGTGAGGACTTGACGGGTTCCCATACTTCTCCATGGGTCGACAACTGGCTCCCTTAGTGTCATGGTTACAGAGACTGGAAGCTGCACACATGATTTGCTTTTCCCACCAGCGGGACGGAGCCCGTCCTCAACGTCTGATTTGTTTTTCACATGATTCACACCTCTGGATTGAGTCTTTCAACACAAAGAGATTTTGTACTTTTCTCGTCCTCCTTGGATGGTCGATCACCGTCTCGTGGTTAACTTGTATACCAAACATTTGCTTGTTACCACGGGTTGCTGCAGCACTTTTGGGGGAGTTTCCTCATCGTTGGTGGAAGATAAGTGAGTCATCTTGATGACTTGGCCAGCTCTGATATTAGTTTGCCAAAAATAATCAACTTTGTTTCCATTTTGGGACATCAGTTTAGACCAAAGCAGCAGAAGGATGTGGCTTCACTGCTATTTTCACCTCTGAACTCCCCCCCCACAACCCTCTGTTTATTTCCAAAGCAGCACACTTAAGGGCTAATATTACACGTGCCCCTCCCACTGCGCTTCTTTGATTTTTAATGAGCTTCTTGCAGACTTCTCCACAGCTAATTAAAGTCAAGAATAACTCCCTTTTTTAGTAGCCGAAGGGGAGAAAACGGAGATGAAAAAGACGCATGGAAAGCATTAATTTCCTTGTAATTGATCAATGAACATATTCAAATCCCTTTTTAATGTTAGAGTGTGTTCAGACAATAAAACAAAACAAAAAAAAAACCCAGACACGGGAGGCGACTTAACAGCAGGTGCTTGTCAAAGAAAGGTCAGATTATATCAAGTCCCCCGAGTCTCTCTGTGGACTAGCCACAGCAAAAAATCGAGATGACGGAGGAGTTTGTTGCAACACTCATTAGCCGATGAATCCCCCCGTGTCAGCAGGCCCAAACAGCTCGGAGCAGCGGACACCGAGTCTTCACTGACCTGTGACAATGCTGCAATCCCTGAGAGGCAGTGAGTCGCTGGCGGGGGAGGACAAACTGCACCGCAAAGACCTACATGTCAGCTTTACACCCAAAGTCTTTCTAAACATGTTTCTGCACAATATATATTCATAAACCTCCATATTTGTATTTTATTGTTTTGTTTTATATTATGAAACATCCTGTTGCATCACATCATCCTGTAATATTTCACATATTTCATATTTATATACTTTTGTGTTTGCATTTAATCCCATCATCATGTTTTATCATTCTGTACTGCATCATAATTTCACTTCCTGTTTTATTGTTTGCACTGAATCACGTCACACAGTAGAATTACAGCTGTGGTGATGTCATGAAGTGTATCTGCACAAATTAAAAACATGATGTCAAGGCACATCTCAGCTGTACTAAATATGAACTGAAGCACAACAATGTAGTTTATAATTTGGTCACAATGAGGCTACAGACCTTCATGAACATCCTTTGGAAACGCCATGTGTTGTAAATATCCCACAGAGACATGAACATCCCTTTAAATACAACAATAAAGAGTATAAAATAATGAGAACCTGGTTAAAAAATAAAAAAAGACCATGATGTCACCCAAAAGGAATGAAAACCCTCGTTATTGTGCTTCCACTTGAGTTTCCCTGCAAACTCAGGTTCCACACTTCCAACAGTCATTACATTCAAGCGTAAAAGGAGAAGCTATTTTGACATTGGATGCAACCCTAAAGGCTCATAAATATTCAAATTGGTGGCAGCAGCAGCAGCATTTGTGTGTTTACAAAACAGCTCTCTCTCCCGTGGGAGTAAGCCTGCACCACTGGAACATGAAACATGATCGCCAGTAAATCACCCACCCTCCTCATGACACTCTGCGCTTATTTTATTGTCTCCATTATTCATTGTCTAAACTCGCCGGATAAACAAGGCTAGCAACTTTACACACGAGACTGGATTCTCAGGAGATCTATAATGCCTCGCCGAACTCCGTGTTTCATCCTATAAAAAGCAAAGTTAAACCGTCCAATTTGTGCTGTGCATAAAAAAAGAGTTTTTTTTTTGGGGGGGGGGGAATGCAGACATTGTGAATTGCTCACACTCAGCAGTTATGAGGTTCCTGTGCTGATCCTATTGATTTTTACCGATCAGCTCTGTGTCAACATGAAATTCAGGCGTGGGTCACCTTGCAGCAAAAACAAGTGCATGAGCAAACTGTTTTTCTTCTTCTCTTGCTCACCTGATTACCTTGTAACCTTTATTGAACCATGGAGTGTGTTAGCAGAGACATTAAAGCAGAGGGCAAGCTCAAAGAGACAATCCTTTCACAATAAACTTCAGCAGCTCAGTCTGCGTCAAGCTGATCTTTAATGCACCAAAACTCGGTACAATAGAGCTAAAAGGGGACGTCTGCACCAAACCCATCTGTGTCAGAGTCCTGCAGCCCAACCACTACACTGCTATAAATATCCAGAGGTTCAAGGCTCTCCAATCTAATAAAACGACTCTCATCTCCGCTGTTGGGTCCATTTAAAAGGCCACCAATGACGTGCAAAGGCAGAGGGGGAGAGTGAAAAAGGCCAGCTGAGTCATCACCTGCATGCGAGGAAGCTGGAAGAGTCTGAGTGCATTAAACCCGACTAGAGTGGCTTTCCTTGTAGAGACAGGACGTCTGAGAGATGCATAAAATGTGCAGAAACACACGAACCTCTCCAAGGAGGACTTAGTAAGCAAAAGGAAATCCTATAAAATCATTATTTCGGAATAACTGGATAAAACTCTCCAATCTTGGTTGTTTTCTTCCAATTTGGCATTTGGAACTGTAACAGAACACTCGTATAACGAGCCACTTTGGAAGTGAATGTCATATTTAAAGTGTGCCAATCTGTTAAGTGGAAAAAAATTTTTAAAAGTTAATGATTACACACCGAGCTGAAACCTTTCCCATGCAAGCTGCTGCATCAGCTTTGGATTCGTGTACAGAAAACAGAACCGCAACTTATTTTGAAGAGCGCCTGAGAGCCCTTTCAACGGATTGATTCAGATAGAAAGGTCTGATAGAGACCGTGGGAACCAGCAGACTCCTAATGGCCTGTTGATTCTCCTATAACAAACACAGTCCAAAGGAGAGAGTCATTTCCTGTGACGGGGTGGCATGCTGCTTCAAGTCACTGACCCCTTAAAACCACAAGACCACACAACTCCAAATATAGCCTGACGAATGTGGAGCAGAAACAGCTACTGTTCGAGTGGTGATGACTGGGATGCATGGAGCATGATTCACAGCATGACTCTTATTCCAGGAAACTTAGCGAATCCTTTCAGTTTCTGAGATCATGGCTTTGTTTTGATTGTTCTTATAAAGTCCTGATGTAAGAAGGTTACATAACCCCCAGAAAGGTTTTTGCACCGAGTCTTGCTAAAGGAACAGAAACAGTTTGATGAGCATGAAGTCCACTTTATGTGCCAAGCCTGCAGGAATGACATCACCGTCTGGTTTTCGACTTTAACTTCTGTGTGGTGAAGCCAAGCTGAGTTAGATCGACGTCTGGAAAGCCTTAAAACAAGCCAACTATGTCGTCATATGAGTCATCAACAAAGCTGAGCTAACACGAGTCTCAGAAAACGCCAAAAAAAAAAGCTTTGATGAACCCCAAATTTCCCCTCCTTGTAATTTAAACAGCACAACCAAACGGGTCTTTATCATTTAGTAGAGAATTAATCATGTCAGTGAAGGAGAAAGGATCAAAACATCAAAGCTCTACTCCCGTAGTTTCATCTTTCATACGGGAGGCATCTTGAAAAAGTTTGTCTGCTAAATGAAAGCGTGTCAGTTTGGACTTGAGTGGGTTTGAGAGATTGGGAAAAACAAGGGGGCCAGGTTTCAGGTTCAGCTGTTCTCTGTGTATATCCATGTAAATGAGAGAGGCCACAGTGTGGGACAGGGCTCGCTGCGAGGAGAGAGCAGATTGAGGATCTCAGATGTCTGATAGTGTCAGAGGGAAACAATCATCTGTTTGAGGTGCAGCTCCCTCAGGAACACCTTTGAAGTGGAGAGAAGAGAAGCCGGAGGTCGCAGAAAAAATTTCCACAAAGTCACAGAGATGGCATCTGCTGCAAGAGGTGGAAAGTTACTGCAGCGTTCCACTTACATCAGTAGTCTAAACTCTGATCTGGGAACGGTGTTCGACTTGACTTAATCTGGTTAAATCAGCAAACCAGATGCATTTACTAATTGTGCTTCTAACCCTGTAAAACTACCGTCAGCAACACAGGTCAATAATATATTTCTATACGTTTAAATACTGGAGCAACTGAATGTATGTGACTGAATTACTGAGATACAATAAAAAAAAAGTGAAAATAAAAACATTGTAGCCTAGCTAGTTAGAAATCTGATTCATTCAGGTTCATTGTTTTAGACTCGTAACTCTGACTTGGTACATTTACTATCAATATTTGTTTTTAAATCTGAATAATAAACAATTTTTGGTTCTTTTTAGCTCTTAAAAGTGTTTAATTCTTTTGCACTCGATGTGTTTATTATGACAAATATTAAGCAGACATGCAGAAACCGAGTGTAAAAAGTAAGTGCACCCCGTGTCTCCTCATTAAGTACATTGTAGAAGTTGCAGTTCTCTTGGCTTCTAGTTGAAATGATCGTCACCTCAGTGATTAGAAGTTTATGTAAAGATCTTGCTGATATATTTTCATTGAATTAAGATTTAAATCACTGTAACGTCTTAATTAGTTTCATGGTTTCTGTTGTAGCTGGTTCGTACCTTGTTGTACAGCTCGACTTTACACTTACATCTTTTTTGGAAAATTTTGGACATATGACTTGTTTTTTTTTTAATAAACCCCTTTAGCATTCAGATGTAGTTTTAGTTTTGTTCTGTAAGACAACGCAAGGTGCTGTTGGACATTTGTCACTGCATTTACTTTATTTTAAGAAATCACGAGGATCAGATGATTTATCATCCTGTTGACACAAGCGCTGAGGAAAGTTGAGGAAATCCCGTAACTGTACAGAAGAAAGTGTCAAAAGTTTTGGGGTCTTATTGAGCTAATTTGGTTGCTTTTCTTTGATTTAGAATTCCAGTTGCATCAGATCATTCCTGTGGGACAGAATTACATCAGATCCGAACCCTCGTCTCTCTGCTGTCCTGCTATTGTTCAGGGAGACAAAGAAAAACTCATGAACAGGAAAGAAACTTTCCCACAGGCTTGAGATTGAAGTTTTCAAATGAATGACAGAACTTCTGCAAATACCATGACGCATGATGTCATCTTTAAACATGAGTGGGGGGGGGGGTGAGGTTTAACCATTCTCACAGTCTTAACTATTTTTACTGAAAAATCCAAATAAGTAACTGAGAATGAGTTTAATCTCTTCTATAATCTGTGATTATTTTTTTTTTATAACGCTCCTTGTTTCTTTTCCAGGTTTGGGAGAACTAGGGGAAAGTTCATTGACCTCTCTTAGGCAACCAGCTGATTTCCATCTAAGCCGGGGGAGAGGAATGAGGGGAATGCACTGATGTGAGCAGGCAAACAACTGCACTTTGTCTGCTCTGGACGCTTGACATGAGCCAGGAGGACTCTGACCAGCTTCAGATACACGAAACATTCAGATTGTGCAAAAAAAAAAAGATGTTTACAATAAAAACATGTAGGAGTTTAATCTGGCAGCTGGAAGCACAGATGGTCATTGTTTCAGGGAGATCAGTGTTGATCTCTTTTAACAAAGGAGGAGAACCATCCAGAGCAGGTTGGCTCACTCTGAGCTGTGTGACCTTCCTTTACTGAATGTAGAGAAACAACCTCGTCCTACCTGATGAATAATAACGAGTTTGCAGTGACAGCGAACGTGAAAATGTGCCTTAAACCAACGAGGCACGTATCAGTTTTATATAAAAAATGACTTTTTTCTTTAAAATAACGGGTGAAAATTCTGCATAACTGACCGCTGAATAACCTGGAGACTGTTGTACCCTGATGAGAGGAAGAAGCTGCATCCAACTCAGCTGTTAAATCATGCAGGGGAAACGTACACATGCTGGCTGGCTAGAAAACGTACATTATTTATTTTTACTTTTCGCAACGTAATGCCTATGTGGATGTTTCATGAGTTCATCCTGCTGCTTTTTAGTCAGCAGAGGATCAGCTGAGAATCAGATGATCCTTGAGTCAGATGACTTTAACCTTCACGTCCAACTTCAACCCAAATTTGTTTTATTTAATCTTTTCCTTTCCAGCAAAAACTGGAATTAAATCCAAAGCATTTAGTTCTGATAGTCTGGTTTTTAACCCAACTGTCTTGATCCTCCCTGTCCACCAACCTTTTCTCTCGACCTCACCCGTCAGTCTCGACCTGGGGGAGGAAGCATGTGGATGTTATGAAGGGCGGGATTGGCTCTTTATAACTTTATAAGCCTTTTCATTGCTTGCTCTTCACCCCCCTCCTCTACAACCCTGATCAAAGACGCCCTCTGAAGTCCAACCATTTCATCCCAGAATATTTTACAGGCTCCAATCTTCCCTGGAATGCAGGAATGTGGCTTCATTTTGATCCAGAACTGAATTCCTTGATGGTCACGTGGTCGGATCACAGTGGTAGACCGCTGGTATCAGAAAATAAGTTTGCAGAAACAAATTAAAACTTCTTGTTTTTACATGAGTAAATTCTTTAAATTTGTTGGACTCTTTATGAACTTTTCACTGCACTGTAAAATCTGACAGATAAATAAGGCGTTTTATAGGTCAATTAGCAGAGCAGATTAAAGCATCTCGTGGTTAGATCTGCAGACACGAGCCTCGTCTAGGCAGGAGTCATAAACCCCCATATAAAGAAAAATGGCGCCTTACTAAACCAAATCTGAACACTGTATATATTAAAGCAAAGAAATGGGATCTGACAACTCATAAGATGAATGAAGTGGGTGATACATGAGTGTAAGTCATCAGTGTGCTGTCAAAGAAACACATAATGATGCCTGAGGAAGAAAAGAAATCCCTGTCAGTTCTTTTATTTTGTAATCAGTGTTTTCTTTCAGGTAACTGTCATTATTTGAAGCCCAACAACCAATTAAAGGAAAAGACCAGGAGAAGTAAAATAAAACCCAGGCAGCGGTCTGGCAGACGTGGCTGTCAGAAGTAGCATGTGGAAACAACAAAGGGTTATCTGTGACTGCTGCTGACACGACAGAGCTGCAGGTTTGAGAGGACACCAAGAGTTCAGGCTGGTAAATGAGAACTGTGTAAAAAAAGGAAAGGTAACACGCCGACAGAGAGAGCTTTTAACCTCCAAACACTGAGTTCAGCTGGCATCACAGGTGACTGAACATCTCGTCAAGGGGATGCTTTTGACTTCAGAACCGGTTTTGGCTCCAGATCGCCGTGGTGATTGAGCCTTTGCTCAAAGACTCTGACACAAAACATCGGAAACTCTCAATCAATACGACGTAGGCAGAGTGATACGTGAGCGGCGTCTGACCTCACTCAGCGTCGAGCAAAGCGGATCGGATTTCCTGCGGGCTCGTTGCTGGGAGAATTATTTACTCCAGACCTCCACAGATAAAGAAATCTAGTTACAATCATCTGGCTGCTGCCATTTTTATTTTTTTTTTTTGGATGCATGTGCAGAGAAGAGCCAATAATGGGATACTGTTTGTTAATGGCCAGTGCTGTGGTTAGTTGCATTGGGAAATCCCAGAGGACGAGTGTGTGCGTTTATGTGTGTGTGCGTGTGCACTTGTGCCGAGGCCAAATGGCACAGCTAACAGGAAGCCCGGCACCCCGGGGCCATCTGCTCCCTGCCACGGCTCACATGTCACCCTGTGACAACACAGCATTATTGATTCACACCACCACATCCGCTTCTGCGTGTACACGCTGCGTGTGTGTGTGTGTGTGTACGTACGTGCACGGGGGTGTGTATTATGTGGACAGCAAATAATTGATTTGCACTGTTACATCCGCTTCTGTGTTTGCCTGCCAGCGTGCACAAGTGTGTGTTTCAAAACTAGAATTAAACACAAATCATAAAATAGATTTTGATCAACTATTGGAGAAAAAAAAAAATCTGAATGTAATAATATAAAAAATATTGTGTTTTAATTTGACATTTGTTCACAGTCTACCGCGAATCTTCAGATCTTTAGAGCAGATCTAACTGGATTTAGATTTCTCTAGCTGGAGATGGTTCACTGGGGAAAAACTGACCTTTGAAAACTTTCAGAAGTTTCACAAACGCCTGAAACAAAATCTGTCATTGTAACAAAAACTGGGCCCAATTATTCGCCCCCTTGAAACGGCACTACAAAGGGACAGCAGTCACAGTCGCTGTAGACGTTAATTGAGGACATCAAATCTCGATCTTTTGGTGCTTTGTCCCAAAAATATCAACAATAGACAGAAGATAGGAGGAAGACTTTAACCTTGCCCCATATTGATATGCTGTGCAGCACAAGGGCGTGCCTCGTGGCAAAGTCAACTATCGTCTCAGTAGGCTGCTCATTATCCAGCTCTAACCATGACAGGAAAGGTGGAAAACTCTTTTATCTGCCATCTCAAATTGCTCATTGGGTGTTTTTTTTTCCATGCCCATCAGTGGTGGGTTTGTGTTACTGAGTGAGACAGACAGCGTAGAAGCAAACAGGACGGGGGCTTTATGAACAGCATTGCAGGACCACACAGGAGAAGTGATGGTAATACTTCTATATTTAGAGGCATCTCACATGTCCCTGCATTTTTAAAGGACCTGTAGCGTCACCTGACACAGAAAGTCACATCTCTGGGTATTAGTGTGCCGTTTGTGAAGGGAAGGAGCGAAATACGACCAAAAATAAAGCTTAGGATGCCTTTATGGCTCTACTTTGGGAACAGGCATTTAGTTCCCAAGTTTCTTTAATCCATAAATGATTCATCAGGATGAGCTCCGAGTAGGACGGAAGGCTTTTTATTCATATATCCTCCTTGAAGCAGGAAAATGCAACATGATCACTTCTCTGAGTAAAACCATGAATAGGAAGCATATACACTAACTTGTAATTAGACGTAAATCTGCAAGAAGGTCCAGTGGTTGATTTTAAAGTGAATTTTGCAAAACAAGCTGATCCTAAATCCTTCACATCAGCATGTATTCCTGAAGGAAGTGCGGCTCAGCTGACAGGAAAATCCAACAAAAGAACAAAAATGATTCTTTGCAGGCCACTCAGGAAAGAACAACCCAGGTCATCTGCATTATTTATTTATAGTGACTGTTCCCTGATGAACATTCCTCTAGCCTCCCTGAGGTGGCCCAGAAATAAGCGCACAGGATGGGGTGGAGGGTCTCCGGAGAAAGGCGAGGTCACGAAAAAAAAAAAAACAACAACAAAATGAATTTTGTAACTGCTACTGTGACTGAACTGTGTTTTTGGAGTTAATCGTGTGGTCTGGGTGTTTTCCATGCACAGCAGAGGCCCTGCATTTTTTCGGCGCGTTCATGAAATGCTCAGCATGTGTGGAATGATAAAGATGGAGCAAACGGGACACGGAATCAGGAGTTTCATATGAGGCTGATTTGAAGTATTCGTGTTGCCTGTTTGAACTTTTTGTTACAGTCACATCGTCTCCTTAAAAAGTGAATCTGCTTGCAGAGATTCAGCATGCTAACATGCCTCTGCATGTGACAATCAAAAAACTGTCACGGGATGTAGTTTCTGCATAGCGGCAGTTGCTCATTAGCAATTCACCTCAGCGCTGTGGGCGGAATCTTGGCACAAAAGATCCCCCTCCCCTGCCCCTCCCTGTTGCTGAGAGCTGTCTGTTTATGCTAGCGCTAATGCTAGCTTATAGCTAGCGGAGCAGAAGCCCAATGCCTTTTCTATGTCACAAACAGACCCTTCTTAAACCGCATTTTTGCACCTGCTATTGAGTCAAAGCAATTTGAATGCAGAAATATTCAGACACACAATTTTGTATTAACCTGTAATATGAAACATTTTATATCTAAAAAAGCATTAGGAAACACTGATTAACAGACCTTTCAATCTGTTTGTGTGAAGATTTGTCAGGCTTCGACTGCAGCTCATTAATGGTCTTTATGAGAATTTGCTGGACTCAGATTGGCTAACAAACAAGCCTATGAGAGCACGGCTTCCTGTTTCCTTCCCCGCATGGGAACAGCACACCGAGTCTCTTCCTGTTTGATTCGTCTTTATGCTACAGCTTTTAGCCAGCAGCATGCTAGGTGTGGTTTCTACTGCGGGAGCTGATGAATACTAACAAACAAAGGAGTTGTGAGGAAACAAGCAAAGGCCGTTCGAACTCGGGTTTTGCCACTTGTTTCGTTTGAGAGATAAAAACTGAAAGAGAAGTTACTGGGCCATTTTCACACCCAGTATGAAGGTAAGAAGATCTGTGGAGCTAAAATATTCAACAGAAACCTCAGAAAAACTGTTTTTAATGGAAAGGCCTATTTAGGATACGTCTTCTAGGATTAGAAAAATGCCACAAGAACACAAACAACACAAAAAGCCCAATTTTCATCAGAGTGGGTTTTTAAGGCCTGATTTTTCAAAAAGTGGCTGAATGTCTCCATCATTTCAGGATGGGGGTGGACTTGTCATGCTTTGGCCTTGTGTTGCACTCAGAGACTCAGTAACGTTTCACTGCTAGAGGAAATACAGTCATTGATTTAATTCAGTACCAGTGAAGGTTGAAAGTAAATGTCACATCTTTAAAAACAGGAAATGATTAAAAAAAGATGGATCTGGAAAGAGATAATTATTCTTAACCCAACAAAGAATCGACAGATTTGAGAGGAAACCTTAACACTCAATACTGTGAAAGATAGAAAAGTGATTTTTTTTCCCTTTATGCCCTTTAAAAACCAAACTGACTCCCTCTTGTGACCTACAGAACCTGCTTTTTCCACACCGACGACAGATCTTGGTGCATTTCTTTCTGCTACATGAAGAAAGTATTCTTTTCAGACCGATCTGGGGAGTTGAGCTCAGAGCAGCCTGCCTCTGTAGGAAATGTTTCTGAGGTTACAGTTGCCAAGCTGATGGGTGTAAACACAGTGGCAGAGTGTGAGCCCTGCGCAGCAAGAAAGGGGTACCACACAGGGGGAAAATCTTGGCTCCCTCCTGTCACATTAAGCTCTTTGTGGCGTACAGTCTCCATTACAAGAGCCGAAAAGTCCAAATCAAGAAATGAAACTGTTGTTGAAATCACTAAGCTTTGCCCTGGTAACAAAATATTTCTTGCTTTTTCTTAGAATTCTGTTTAATGGCTGGGTGGAGGAGAAAAAACGAAGTCTTAAATGCTTTTTGCATGTGTAATCATTTACTCCTCTGTCCAAATGGGAGAAACAAGAAATCTGTGTGCAGCCTGCTAATAAGCCAGACCAGACTGATAAAGTGACTTTGACAGCGTGCAGGGTGAAGAGAGCAGATCTGTAGCTCAGAACGGATGGATCAGTCACGACTTACAGAGCTCATTACACTGTAAAACACCAGTCTTCAGATGTGGTTTTCTTTTCATTGTCAATACAGACTGCTTCCTGTTGAGAAAAGAGTTCAAAGTCAAGGCAGGTATCGGCTCGAACAATTCAGGAATGCAGCGCTCATTAATACAGATGTGAGTCAAACTAATTGTATTTTCGCTTGGAGACTCAAATTGAGTTGAAATGAGATCTCAACCAAGATTTTTCTTTGTATTCTCCTGCATTTGACTCTTTATGATTCATTTTGTTTGGGTTTTGTCTCCACCCTGCCAGCATATCACCTAGATGGAGATTAATGATTTCCTCACTGTCCCATATAGCCCCAACAAGCGGTTTCTGCTAGATGCCCACTGTACCATAGCAACACACCGGTCCCTCCCACCAGAGAGCTGAATTGTGCTCAGGGAATCCCCCACAGGATGGACCCAACCCAAACTTACATTGTCTACTCCTAACACATGCAAACACACTGACATACACATACCTGTGACACAGAGACAATAAAAAAAGAAACAGGCCACCTGGTTTGCAGCATTCTACAGACACCTGATCCTAATGTTTGGGGCAAAATACCTCATACAGGTGGAGATGATCTACTCTTCAGTTTAAGCAACATTTACATTTTCTTGCAGATTGTTCACAATCAAGAGGCCTTGTGTTCTATTCTTTAGCTGACTTACGGTCAGACTGAGTCGACCGACGCTGCCAGCTTGGCGAAAAACCTAAAACAAAAAAAGATAAATGTATTTTTCAGCATCGACATTGAGTAATTTCCCTTTGGGGACGAATTTGGTTTTTTTTTCCTGAATCTGGGCGGTTTTCTGTGTAACTGTTGTGAAACTGCTGTTTTTCACTAAAAACCCATTTTGGCATTTTGCTCTGTGAGCACCCCCGCAGCCAGTCAAACGCTCCAGGTCAAGCATGTAATTTCAGAAAGTCAGACGCCGTCTGCTGCTTTGTTCAATCACTGGGTATTTACAGTATAAAAACACAGGTGCGTGTGGGTGAGTGCGAAGCCAGTTTCCCTCAACGCGATGATTAAATTTTGAACCGAATATTTCGGGGACTAAAAATAAGACCTCGTTCACATCACGAGGTGTGAGAGGTAATCAGTGCAGATTGGGAGCAATTTCAGCTTTCGCTGCACAAACACAGCTGGTGTTTTGTCACTTCTCTGGGGCACATTTTTGTTTACCTGAAGGTATATTTGACTCATCGTGCACAGACTAAACAGCAATCAGTGGAAACTCCTGTTTTGGACAAAAATCATCTCAGAAACAAGAGGAAACAGAGTCGATGGAAATCTGTTTCCACACCTGTTTCACTTGATTAGCCTCGACTTCGGATTTTAAAAATGGTGGAAAACACAACACAAAAACACCACCGACAGCGCCGCGACCCACAACTACAACCTTACCTTTTCTTTTTATATTTATATACAGAAACAAAGTTTTCACACTGAAACATTATGAACCAGATTATTTCCAAACAGTAGCAGCCGTTGTTTCCACCAATGAAACCTGCATGATAAAGTTTTTAACATTTGGAGTCGATTTTAATTCAAGATCATCGACACAATTAATTCAGTCTTGTTTCACAGATATAACGAGGAAGTCTTTGTCTCATAGACGACAATTAAACAACTAATCGTGCTCATCACATCACAGCAACAAGTAAAGATACGTTTCATACCTTCATGTTGAATTTAGTAATCTGATATTTGAGATATTTGGATATCTTGTTTCTGAGATCCTCCACCAACAATGACAGCTTTTGCAATATCACCTGTGAATTAAAAGATCAGCAAAACAAAACCAAGCGGAAGTCTGGGATGTTTGGATATTATGCATCGCAGAGGGAATAAAAACAGAGAAATCAGATTTCAGAAACCTTATCCAGAGCATACAGTGGATGTGTATCAGTTACTAAAGGTCATGAAACGAAGCACTTCAGGAAATTCCCTACCTGACAGGTATTTAAATAAACACAAATCCTTATCGGTGTTGATCTAGTTTGAGCTTAAAATAACCCTGATCATTTTCTGTCTATTCTCATGAGGAAAAAAAAAACATCAAAATTGACCCAAACTGCAAATAATAATCCATCGTGTAATGCCTCAGTAAATTCCCCGGATTAACGGATGATGCTCTCTTTCTCACTATAGCGGATGCAGAGATACAGTCATCTCCATCCAGCTGTAAAACACAGACTATGATGACCTACATTACTGTACAGAGGGGTACTGCAGGCTCCAGGGACTTTATGCAGCTCCGTCTGCTTCATGCATCAAGTAACAAGTCTGAAAAAAAACAAGACAAAAAGAGGTCCAACCTGGTCGCCCAACAGAAGCCTGCGTGTTAAACACTTTGGCTGCAGATTAACGCTGTGCGCTCCTGGAAGGCCCGCCTGCTGCTGCACGCCTTTGATATGTGGCACAACCTGCCACCTTTGGGAGCAAGAAGAGACTCAAGGGGAATGTTAAACAGTCCGATCCTTTGAGATGAAACATTCGATATGAATCATTGATGTCTCTACCTTTCAAACGCACACATATACCATTTACAATAGCTTCTGGCTAAGATGCAGGATAAATGTTATGTTGTCATAATAAGTATCTCCACTAGTTAAAGGCTTGTTCATTACAGCTCGGTTTGATTGCTGGAAGTGCAGCTTTTACATCTTTGGTTCTTACACAGAAGCTGCAGGAGTGTTTCCTGCAAATATGGAAATAACAGTTTGGATAGAAGTGAGTGCACATGCATCAGCAGGTTAAGGCTTCAGTGGGTTGTGCGTCTTTGAGAAGTGAAACAAGAAAAAAAAAAAAGCCTCTGACAGCTGAGCCCTGACCAGTTGTACCCAGAGGTCTTAGCACATTAAGCCAGATTTCAGTCTGGCGCCCTCCATCCTGCTGCAGGATTCATCCACTAATGCGTCACGTGACAGCTGCATAGTACTTTAAATACAAATGCATTCAGAAATAATCATTGTGGACTGTATTTATCTCTTAATACGTTTAACCTTCTCTGAATAGATTTCAGTGACGCAACACCTCCGGGCACTGTGTTGTAGGTTTCTGTCAAAGGAAGACATTTATAGCACAGCGTCAGGAGGTGTGACAGAGTCACCTCATCTGATTGGTCTGAGTAGTTTGACAGCCAGCTGGATCGACCAATTAACGCAGCTTGGATTCATTTATCCTCCTTCAACACTTCTGCGTCACAGCCACATCTTGAAAATAATTTAAGTAATGATCGAGCTCACGTGTACTTTCGATATCAAGGCGAAAATGAGGCAAAGCAGAATGTTCAGTGTGACCTCAGACAGACATTTGAGAACAAACACGCGCTCAGATCCATTCAGCTAAACACGAAAAAGGACTTTTTACGGCCCACGTTGCAAAGCGCTCAAGTAGACGGAGTGAGACCTACCCATCCCCCGTTATCTTCTATCCAGCTGTTCAGAGGTCCGTTTAAATATTCCGTCATCCACTCCACGATGTTGGCGACCTGCGATGCCATCTCCTCTTTGGACGCGCACTCCACGCACACCGTCCCCCCAAACTCGAAGAAAGCAATAATCCGGCCCCAGTTCACCCCGTCCCGGAACAGTTCGTCTATCACCTCGGAGAACCTCGTCCTCGCCGTGTCGTTTGTGAGATACAGCTGTCGTGACATCTCCGTAAAGTCCAGCTGGTACAGTCTCTCCAGTTCATCTCCAGCCTCCCGCAGGACTCTGTGGATCTCTTTGAGCTGTTCGGGCTGGGAAATCCGTCTGCGGAGGCGGGGATCGCTCTCCCCGTCAGGCCCCGACCCTGATCCTCGGAACCGGCGGACCAGAGTCGGTGAACGGTCACCCACAGAGCCGTTATTAGCAGCACCGTCCTCCCGGACGTGGTCGAAGCCCCATACGTATCCCCGTTTGGAGAGTTTGTGACAGATATACTTTTCCACAATATTGCGATTACAGTCGTTCGCCATCCCGGATCAATGTGACACCCAGAAACCGGAGGTCGCTCTAAATACAACACATGATGACCGAAGTTGTGATCCGGTTTCTTATTCACAGCACAGATTCGTCTCAAACTGGATTCACGTTAAGACCAACGCAGCGCAACTAATGGTTCCAAACAGGGGGCGTGCACTTCACCCGAAAATCCCCTGGAACCGAATCACGCAGAAAACCGTCTGAGTGGAAGAAGTCCTGGTTCCGTGTCAGCATGAGTCTTCATTTCCAGAATCCTTGGACTGACACTTGGGACCTGCTCTCAAACAGAAATCCAGTTTGCGGAAGAGGTCTGAGCAGCGTCCCTCTGATCCACATCACCCAGACGTGAACTCGTCGCGAGGAAATGAATGAAAGTACACGAGCTAAACTTTCACGCCCCTGGAGGGGCTTCGAAAGCTGCCAGTAAGCTCGTCCGCCTCACACACAACCGGACGCGGGACCGTGAGCCACACAAGGTCGGAGTGAGCGATCGCTTCTCCTCTGAGCAGCTCCCTGCCCACCACCGCGAGTGGGCTGCGCTCTGACGTCACAGGCTGCACGCTCGAGCTCCACAACGTTCACAGTCACGGTGCTTGTGTGCGTTTTGTTTTCTTCCGTTTTAATGTTCTTTTACACCATTTATTGTGTTTTGGAAGCGCGAACTTTTCCTAGAAATTGGCTGCATTCTTTGAATTGATCCCCGTGTGTCAGGTGGTTTCAGTCGCGTCCAAGCGCGCCCTCTGGTGGTTAAACATCCAGCCTTCCAGTGGGGGAAAAAAAAGACTTGGTCTTAAATCTCTTAACTTTTTAAACAGGTGTTTATTTTATCATGTAAGAAAATAAGACATAACAATGTTCCACTTCTCACATCTTCTTTCAATGGCACGCAAGGTGATGGTGTTAAGTTGTTTTGGCAAAAAAGTGAAACACAAGAAGAAATTCAACAGAACAAGTGAAGTGAGACTTCTTATGCTCCTAAAACGCTTTAGGAATTTACAGATAATGGGGGAGACTAGTAGGACTGCTTTAACTATGTCCAAACATACTGTCATCGTAAGCTTCACTTGCATAGCTTAAAGGTGCTCAAACAAAACTGCTTTTACATCAGCTACATGTTCTTTAAACTATGCATTGCTACTAAAAGGTAGAAGGAAAAAAACAAACTTAAGCAATAAATTGACTGGAATGGAAATATTCCCAGAGCGGGACGGCGTGCCTTTAACTAAAATCAAATGAGAACGTCGTCAAAAAAATGATTCATATATTCTCACTTTCATGTCTTAGATCAAGTAAGGCTTGTTTTGTCATACAAAGACTAGAACTGACCAAATACACAAGAAAACTTGGAATTTTACATCAAAAGCCATTAACACGTGGTTAAAGTTACTATTTCAACAACATCTCCATTAACAAAGTATTACTTCTATCAGTTTTCACCTGTTAAGGCTTGAAATGGGTCCCACAATGCTTCATGTTGTTTTCTCAGTTTTTATAAATTACAATCAACAGAGCAGAGACATCCAGAAAAACGTTAGTCTTTGCATCAATGGACAGAACTTTAAACACATTTTGGCATTCAAATAGTGTTGTATCGAAAAATAATATCCCTATTTGTGTTTGGCATTTAAGTACATTCTTGATAAAGTGGACTTAAGGAAGACCTGCAAGAATCAGTAATGTACTTCTGAATGTAAAATAGGAAAACCATGTGATAAATATAGACTTTAAGGGTTGACAGAAGAGGACTGATATTGCCGTTCAGAAAACTGACTGTGCGTGACAACAGCTCAAGGTCACAAGAACAAAATATCAGGTAGAGATGAGAATTTTTGAAGCTTTTAGTAAAACTAATCTGTAATGCTGTAGAGCTGAAAGGAGGTGAGACTCGAACCGGCAAGTCTCGCCTTGCCCTGACGAAGTGGGTTCAGACTGGGCTGGCTGAATTTAACTAAATAAGAGTAATGGGGGGGTGGCAGGTGAAAAATGGATCATGTGGTGGTTTTTCTCTCCATCGTATGACTTCATGGCTTCAACTCATTCTACCTGCTTTGTTTTCTAACTAAAACGAGTGAGGAAGAAATAAATAGTGTCTTAATAATAGAGACGTTAAATCGGATGGCTTTTCTGTCCCTGGCTCAGTCACAGTAGAAACACCCACATTCATGCACACATTTACCCACAATTATTCCCCCTCCCAAAAAAAAATACATTTACATTTTATGAATATTATCAGTGTTTTGTGGAAATGATACTTTCCATTTGCAAGATTACCAAAAAAAAAAAGCCTGAAAATGCAACAACCTCACACTCTGATATCAACAAACAATATGGTTATATCACTTCACAGCTTGTTTCACACATGGAGCACAAAAATAAACATCCCACCCAAACAGCGGCCGTCACAACGGACCTCAAACAGTGGTTATTCAGCCAAAATGGGAAGGTGCTTCGCCTGCAAAGACTTGTGGTACAGAAGTGTTGGAGGACTATTTAGTGAAAACTGTAAAATTCTTTTGTAAAAAGTGAAGATTGTTTTGCAAGACAAGCAAGAAGATAACTGGAGGTGAGAGTTGCCCTGTTTGTTATGAATTCTGAGCCTTATCTGGTACAATTCTTTGCTTCTCTCTGCAACACTGTGCTCGTTGGAAAGTGGTTGAAAAAGGACCTTCATACTATAAAACCTGGGATGTTTGGTCTGGACACTTCCCCCGAAAGTAAGGCAACTAACACCGGACGTAGGAATACACATCAAATAAAGTTATTTCTATCAGAATACAGAAACTCTGAAATGAGTATTTGTGTCATTGGAAAAGCATTTAGTAAACATCTCTGTAGTTGATACCGAGCACTCAGCTCCCACCTATGATTGTGCACTTGTATATCTGGAGAAAAGACTGGAGAACGAGGTTGTGGAGGAGGAGCAGTGCTGGAATGTCATGGCCGGAAAGCTGTCTTTACTCGCTCTTGTTCGCCGCTTTCGATTGTTCCCTCTGAATCATGCAGCGGCGCACAATGCTGTCAAAACTCCCCAAGTAGAAAAGGGCAATGGTCCGAAATAACCCCATAGTGACAATCTGGAGAAATGCAAAGGAAGATAATGGAAAACGTTTGTTACAACCAAATCCAAAAGAAGCTCTGACACACCCAGTGTAGTATTATGTATGCACGGCTGTACCTGCTGGAGACCTTCTGTGATGGAGGTGACAGGTGACATTCCACAGGTGAGGGCTGACAGCATGTAACCGTCTGGACCGACTGAGCTGTTGAAGTTCCCTTGCTGCAAAAAAACAAAAACAGGCAGGGAAATTTACTAAAGCTGATCTGCTCAAACACAACAAACAGGTCAGTGGTAACTGGACTGAACGACTTACCACGGCGTCCTTGACAAGAACTTTGGCCACTTGGTCTGGTTGCCAAACTCCAGATGTCTCAGAGATTAATTTGGTTTCTAAAGGCTAAAATACAAAATCAAGTAAAAAGCTGTTCTATAGCATCTATTTTATTACTGATAAAATACAGGAACGATTAGGGACAAATGAAAAGGAACCAAACTTCTGCTAACTTGATCACTTGTTTGTTTACCTTTGACTTGTTCTCTTCAGCTAGTAGTGGAGTATCAGTGTCAGGAGGGAACGCCAGCGTTACGTAAACATTGTATGGCTTTATCTGGACAAAAACATGTAAAAAGAGCAAAATATGCCTCAACCATTTCACTTTGATCTAAAACTACTGACAAAAGTGAACATTTAGTAAAAAACAAGTCATAAAATGAACAGAAAATGTGAACAGTATTTGTTAAAGTCTTCCAGGTACATGCATTGTGCAGGTAATTTGAGCTGACATGTTTTTACTTGGTGCAAAGTGCAACAGAATTTGACAAGAACGAAGCTCAAACCTCCATCTGCAGCGCCTCTGCCAAGCCACGCAGTGCAAATTTGGACGGGGAGTAGGCCGTGTATCCGAAAAGGCCGATCTGACCCGCCTGGGAGGACACGAACATGATGCGGCCCATTCTTCTCTCCTTCATGGTGGTTATGACGGCTCGTGCAGGATAAACACTGCCCAGGTAGTTCAGCTCCATCATTTCCTGTAGAAAACGAGACCCAAGTTCACAACAAACACAAATGGACAGTCCAAAACTGTCATTGTAAACAATCTTATATACATATTTTAAAAGGTCACTGACAAAACCTAGAACTTGGTCTAAACCATCTTTAAAAACTAGAAGCTGAAGCGCTTACTTTAAAACGCTCCACCTCCATTTCCTCAAACTTTCCAGCAATGGCTGTTCCAGCACAATTCACGAGCATATCGACGGGCCCAAGCTTCTCTTGAGTCTATATGAACGAAAACCACAATGTTAAAATGACAAAAAAATTATTTAAGGAACAGAGTTTGTTTCATTGTGGTAAAGAAGGTGGCATTACCTGTTTTATTACATTCTCCACCTGAGTGTAATCACTGGAAACATCCACAGACACACAAAGCACAACCTTAATAAAAACAGAGAGGTCAAACTGTAAATATGCTCTCAGGGAAAAACAGGATTATTATATGTATGTATGTATAAATTAAATATGTACCTGTTTGTCATTGATGGCAAATTTCTCCACATCTTTCTTTGCTCTGAGTAATTTTTCCTGGAGAAAAATACAGCGTGTTTATTCTGTTCAGTAAACTTAATGCTGTAAAACGACTTTAAACACCACAAATGCCAAAAATAAAGCGACAGCTCCCATAAGTTTTGATAGTCACTTCGTGGGAAAGTGTTTAATGTGAAATAAATTTTATTCTGGCACCTGACGGTAAGCTTTTAGTTCACCTGACTCAGAACAATTTCACCTTTATTTTCACGCTGTTTGACATCATAAAAAGTTGACTGTAACAACAGCTTGTGACGGAACGGAATGACCGGTTCAACGTTTGTGCTGACCTCGTCTCGTGCCACCAGAGTGATGAACGCTCCTTGCCTGTAGCACTCGATTGCGATAGACTTCCCGATCCCGCTGGAGCCTCCTGTAACCTGAAGGTTATATGGGTGAATGAATTTTTTTTTAAATCACAAGTCATGCATACAGATGTTAATGTGCAACAATAAGGGCACAAATAAAATTGATCTGTTATTATATTAAAAACCTTCAAAGCCTTCAATTTTCCACACTTTTTGAGTTCTATAGATTGTGATACTGTACTGAACCATCTGGTTAAATATTAAAAGTCAGTGAATTATTTAGTCTGCCTTTAGTGTCATTAGCATTATTTATTAAGGCTGATGAGTTAAGTTACATTAGAAATGTCTTACAGCTTCTTTGAAAGCTTTCAGAACTTGTTCATAACCAGAAAAACACTCATAGAACATAGAACCCAGGTTCAGTAGTTAATGACAAAATCACTTTCTCTGTAATGGTGGTTTTCTTCTGGATCAAGCTCCAGAACTGTTGAAGGAACATCAAATCCATCAGTACATTTCTGATTCCACAGTATGTTCTTTTGGTGTTTGTTGCAAGTTTATACCCTCATTTGTTCCCTTGCAGTGATAAAAAAAATCTTTTTTGGTTCATAGTATCTGGAATTTTGTAACAATCCAGATCAATCCTTGGAATCATGGAGAACCAGTTGGGAACTCATCCTGTATTTGTTTAACAAGCACCCAGACCTTTTATTGTGGAGTTACATGCAGATATGTTAAAAACAGCTCGATGATGAAGAATCCTTAAAAACATTAGACGGTGATCCGGATCACCTCCATAATTGACTCACTTCTTCTTTGGGCCATTCCTGATCTTTCCTGAATTTGGGTTAGGGTTAGTAATCAAAATCTATCCAGAAGTTTTGGAGTTATCTTGCTAACAAACGAACCCTGGTTGACCTCCTGGTGGAGGAAAACGCTTCAGAGGATTGAGATTTCTAACAATGTCATGACTAATACATATAAACTGACCATTACTGAGAAAGTGTCCCAAAATGTATCGGCTTTAAAACACAACAACCTAAACATAAACAAATTTAATAAATGCTATTCATCGACGGATTAAAATTAGATGCTAGTACAATATCCACCATAACAAATTTAACCCATATGATAAATAAAAATCGGATTCGGTGAGATCTGCAGATGTTTTCAACAATGTTATTCTATATAAATATTTTACTTTGCACTCTGGTAACTAAGTAGTTACTGCATCATCTCACCGTGTGGGCGTGTCGCCCCAAAAGCCATAAATACGGGACTCATAAAAAGTATTTGTTGTGGAAATAGTTGGTGTAATAGATCGACCGTAACGCCACGTCCAACATACCGAAGTAGGACTATTTTTAAGTGTGGTGTCAAACTCTACTTGCTCACTCTGAACCCGCTACGGATCTGAAGTTTTAAAATAAAATACTCGGACTAACTGTCTCACTTACCACGACGTGGGCCCCGTTTAGTTTCAGGGGTTTGGGACTAATGAGGGGAGATATCATGTACAGCAACAACACGAAGGCAACGATGAAGGCAGCAACAACAAGAAGCATGATGAACGGCAGAAGGAGCCACCAGGAGTTGATGAAAAGCCAGTCCGTTATCGCTGAGCCGAACCCTTCTTCAGATGACATGGGGGAAACCTTAGCTTGCTTGCTAACTAGCAGGCCACTTTGTCGAGTCCGATATCAGATAGGAGGCAGGCGACGGTCCTGAGAGGGGTGGGGGGGTGGAGAACAGAGACCTCACGGGAGGAGGTGCTCCAGGTTCTGGCAGTTAGTAAAAGGTGTTTAACGGTCACTTAACCGTGCCAAGGGGGACTTTGGCGCCTCGTGACAAAGCGGTATCTGTGCGTAAAGTAAAACAAACTGAACTGTGTCCTGTAAGCGAACGTTTATCTGGTAGTTGTAGTTCTGAAGCGCAGACGTTTATATGTATTCCAGACGAGTACCAAAGCACGAGCTGACAACAAGTCCCACAATGCAAAGCGGCTACAAGGAACTTTGAACTTTGGAAACCAGAGGGCGCTTTAATAAAACGTTAATCAAAACAAATAAATATTAATACTAATAATGCTCTGTGTTTGAGAAACAATAATGCATATTATTATAAATAGCATGATGATAATAATACATTTAATTATTGTTTATGTCGTGGTCAAGTGAAACTGGAAGACCCATCTTGTTAATATAGATATTTTTAAAAACAAATTTAATATTAATTAATGTTCAACAATTCCAAGCAGCAGAATATGCTTGATTTTGTGGGGGGATTTTTTAGGTTACTTCAGCATCATGCATGTCACAATGACAAAAGATTTTTGATGTGCGTCAACAAGTGCTCAGATTAGACTCATAGCTACAGTTTATCAGTCTCTCTAAGTGATTCTGGCCTGGAACCCAGAAGTCTGATAAAGGCCAGAGGTCTGATAGTCTCTCGTATCTGTCTTACTATGAAAAACATCTAAACAACGTTATGGACTGAGCCTCATTCCAATGTACCTACATTTGTATCTCATTTCATGCATGAAATAATATTAAACCTCTTCCCTTTTCATACATTAATGAAGAAAACATTTATACCACTCACAATACTTGTCAAATATTTATCACAAAAGGCAGCAGGCTCAATCAGCTGGAGAACTATATCAATAAGCAGGGCAGTTTGACCTGGTACATAATGTTGTAAGTGAAAACCTAAAAAAATCCTTCCCATCACAACAAAAATAATAATAACTAGAAAGTTCATGAAAACACTTTGATGAGTCTGCAACTGTATGTGACTGAGAAACTCTCAGCCAGTCAGAAAGCTTCATTCATCAAACACTGACAGCTGACAGGTGCCGCAAATGTGATGAAAAGCCAAAAAGACTAAAATTAATATGTTGGAGAAAATGATGACTTCAGAGATAATTGCATCCAGTGTCTGATGTGAGCTCACTGGGTGGGTCTGATGGCGAATGGTGTTGCTGTCACACAGTGGAAGTTTTATTGATGGAGTAACTTCTGGAAAATGATCAAGTTTTAATCTGTTTTTAAAGTGTTTCTGATTCACTTTCAATGAGAGGCAGGATTTATTGTGAATACTGTTCCCATGGCAACTAGAAAAGCCATGATGGAGGCCTATACTCTGCATTGGCCTCCCAAATAATTTTGATTCTTTTTATCCACCTAACACATATTTAACTTTTTTTTTTCAAAATAAATACACTTATGAGGTGTTTAATCGACCATTTACAGAAATAATTCTGATCTTGTCCAGCAGTATGTTTGTGAAGCATTTTCAAACCACAAAAATTCCAAAACTTAACGTACAAAGCCAGACACCCCATAATACAAGCTGTCTGCTGAAACAGTTTGACTGGTCAGAGCTGTTTTGGTAGAAAAACGTGGTTTATCAGGATGGGTCAGAATGTTATTGGTTTGTGTTATTAACTCAACACTTGTGCCAATGCTTATTTTTATGACAGTAACTTTCATTTCTCGCCATATATGTTCCATTATTGAGGCCCAATGTAGAATGTAAAAATGTTTAACTTTCCAAATAACGTATTAATGTTTTTTCTTCTTTTTAATAAGAAAACTCACCTAGGAATAGTTTAAATTTTTATTTACACTGAAGAAATGAAAAACAGAAAGATTCCATAGCTCTCCTCATCTTTAAAGAAAAATGCTCAAGATTTGGTTACATAAATGGATATAGACATACTGTAAAATGAGACATTCCCCCTTTACAAAAAAAAAAAAATACATCAAAAGACACAATTTGCACTTTTTAAGAGAAACAGAGTATAGCTGAATACAATCTCTAAAAGTTATATGAAATGTACAAGTATTGTACATATCTTAGTTGTAGTGACAAAGCACTTGATATATATTAGAAGATGACAAATTTAGGAATAAACCAGTAAAAAATCCATGCAGCTTTTCTAGAAGGCACAGTGGTGCACACTGCAACGTATGGCTACTAACTTTAAATTTTACTGTAAATATACAAAAATTTCTCCACCTGAGCCAAAATCCAACTCTCACCCATCAATCCTGTTTTAAACAAACATCATATTATTACTATAAGGCTTAGAAGATTTTTGTAGTACAGCTAACCAAGCAAAGTGTTTAGATGTGAGTATTTACAGCCAATAATTAAAAAAATAACACAAGTCTAACCTACTGACTCCTTGAGAAATGGTGAAACAAAGCCAGTTCACTAACACTGGTGATCCTTCGTTAAGAGCCATGTTTGTTTCAGAGGGAGATGAACGGAACACACAGATTTATCTGAAAAACTGAATTAGCATCTGTAACTAGGCTTCTGCATTGGAGTATTTTAAAGCTCTAAACTTTGAGAAAAGGACATTTCAGCACAACAATATCTGTGAGTTTAGGTTTTTCCACTTTCACCATGCAATGTTTATTTACTTTAAGTACAGTATTGACTACAGAATGCTTGTTTCATCTTTATAAAAATAGATTACAAAAGGGATATTTTTAATTCCAGTCAGATATATGCTGGAAAGCAAAACCACAACAAGTCACTACTTTCAGTAGTTTACTTCCAATATATTTGTGTATGTCTCAATTTTTCTAATCAACTCGATTATTGAGCTTATAAATAATTTTAGGTTTTAAGTGATCAGATGAATGTTGTGCATATGGCCTTCAATCTTCTCTGGACAATAATAAGTGTGATGTAAAGTCTGGTTTTCCACTTCCTCCACTGTGATTATCAAAATAAATCTTGTCCATTTCGATAACACAAAGGACAACAACAAAAAGGACAAGAACAGTAAAGATACAATTACAATTCTTTTGCTTTGGTTTGACTCCATCAACCAACTTAGCCTTCCTGTCCGAAGTCCTCTGTGAATTTTTTCAGTTTCTCTAGATCTTGTTCGTTGACTGTTGGCTTGGTGTTGGACAGAGACCTCAGCATGTCGGGCTGAGCAAAAAGAAGAAAAACAAACTGTTTTAATAACATGAGATAAATATTAGTGAATATAAACCCAGACTAGATTCCTATCGAATTAAATGATTATACTGATTCTTAGATTGTCTTTAATCTAACTACTAACTTTACAGTTAAAAGCTGGTTAACTGCAACGGTAAACTGTCACCACTAGAGGGAGGTGTTTGTATCCTGCAGATCCAACTATAAATGTTGCAATTACTTTTTTAAAGCAGAACTAAGTAAGTTTTGCTCTCGCTCTCCCCCTACTGGTCCCCTGTGAAAGCTCACTGTCGTAACGTTCCCCCGCCGCCGCCGCAGACCCCCCCCCCACCCCCTCCACCCCGCCGCCGTCCCCCCAACAACAACGCGCAGAGAACGCTTTTGAAAGAAGAAAGAAAAACAAAACCAAGAAAATGTCTTGACAGGTGAGTATTATTGTCATCTTTGCGCTCCTAAGGGTGGAGTTGCTAACAACGGCAAGGGCTTCATGCTCGTATTTATGTACGTGAGTGTGAGTGCCGTAAAGCAGGTTTGTTCTCGTGAGATTAGTCGGGTCCGATCCACTGAAAGTTGCAAGTGCTGCTTTCAGGACACAGACCCCGGAGGGAGGGGAGGGACCCACGAATCACCCCGCCAAGTCCTTGTTTACCCCCACAGGGACTCTAGAAAACATTTATTGAGGTGAAAAAACTTACTTAGTTCTGCTTTAAATAGAAATTACTTAAAATTGCAATTACTTTTTTGAGTTGCTGTAAACTGAAGCAGGCAGTCAAAATAAATGGCAGGTAACTTTAATCATTATGCTGGGGTCAACAAATGATTTTGACAGGATTACGTCCTTGATTTACAATAAAAGCAAAGAAAGACTCGGATTTGAAGTATCATGTTTTTCTATCCTTACCATGGATACCACTGGTTCCAATAGCTTTTCTCCAGGAACTTCCATCCAGGTCATCTCGATTGCATTTGGATCACCAGGTGAACACGGGGTCAAGAAGTCATCAATAACAAGGTTGGGATCAGCTCTTGATGGACCCCGTACCTTAAAACCAGAATACAAGTAGTACAAATAAACCAATTTATTTATTCATTTACACTTTTAGAACAAAACTGGGGTAAATTCTAAAGGCATACCCGTTTGAAGTGGGTTGCTGACTGGACCTTTCGAACAGGTTGCATTAAAGCATCTCTGACTATGATGCTGATATCTGCTCCTGAGTATCCATCTGTCTTTTTGCCCAGAGTGGTGAAGTCTGATTCGGTCAGGCAGTTGGGGGTGGAGCCCAGATGGAGCTTGAACATGAAGGAGCGGGCGTGCTCCTCGGGTAGGGGGATGTAGATCCTCTTCTCAAATCTGAAATAATATTTGACTGCAATGAGAAGCCCTAAGTGATAATTAGATAAAATTTTTAAACATGCATAATAACATATACCTTCTTCTGATGGCAGAGTCAAGAGTCCAGGGAATGTTTGTGGCTCCAAGAACCAGAATTCCCTCATTGTCATTCCCAACACCTGGAAAATAACACAGTCAATGTATGAAGAGTTCTCATTCATACAAATTATCTATTGAAAGTAGGTCTCTATAGAACAAAAAGCAATAAGACTACAAAGACAGAGTTCCAGCTCAGATTACCCAGAATAAACAAATCAACAATAATTATGAACAAATGGATGAAGTGACTTGATGTTTTCAAATTTTAAAATTCAAATAGTGAAGCAAAACAGATTATTGTTGGACGGTTTTCTTCAAATAACGCTTCTTTCATGTGTGATTGTTGCTCAAACCTGGAATCAATCGCTTATGTTCAACACAAAACCAAAAATTAAAAGGCAAATATTTATTTTACTTTTAAATGGCTGCTGGTCTCAATCAAACAGATCAATGAAAAAATATTTAGGGGCTCTCCGTCCACTTTACTTAATTCTAAACCGTTTTGATCCCTTAATGTCCAATGCAAAACAAACAAAAAACTAAGATAAACAATAAGCTGGGAAAATATTTCCAGTGTCTTAATTAAAAGTAAATGTTTCTAATTTCCTTCTTTCTGTCTCAGTCACATTCCAACAAATCTCAGTTAAAATGTGACTAAAATCTGTTACGTTTAACTTGTACCACACAAGCTGCTTTTATATCTTGTAAACAAGAGGTTCTACTTTCAGTCCATATTCAATCAGGCGGAGAGAGTGAGCACGCTGCACACTTCCTTCTTTTTACTGTACTTAACCATCTGCTGCCTCGACACAGTAACATAAATATCTTTTACCACTGAAGACAACCAGGTTTTGAAAGACTCACCCTGCATCTGAACCAGGAACTCTGTTTTGATACGACGAGCAGCTTCGCTTTCGTTCTCACTTCTCGATCCACACAATGAGTCGATCTCATCGATGAAGATGATTGAGGGTTTATGCTCCCGTGCAAGACTGAAAAGATTCTTCACCAATCTGGGAAGCAAAACAAGAGGCAGTTTAAAGTCATTCTTATAATGTTCATAATTTGGTTTCATAATTTGTTTCTAAAACTCACTTTTCACTCTCTCCCAGCCATTTGGAGACAAGGTCAGAAGAAGAGATTGAAAAAAAGGTTGAGTTGTTGGCCTCTGTGGCAACAGCTTTAGCCAGGTAGGACTTTCCTGTACCTGGAGGCCCAAAGAGCAAGATCCCCCGCCACGGAGTTCTCTTTCCTGACAAACAAACATATCCATAGTTTAATCTAAATCCAAAGAATAGCTTTGATGAAACTACACCTGCAGTGTGCATTGCTTATTAATATCTTATCAAAGAAACCATACCTGTGAAAAGGTGGGGAAATTTGATTGGAAGAATGACGGCCTCTTTCAGCGCCTCTTTGGCTCCTTCTAAACCAGCGACATCATTCCATTTAATATTTGGTTTTTCCATGACAATTGCACCTGAAAAAGAAAAGAAAGAGATTGTCTAAATAATAATTTTAAATAAATGTTTTTCTTTAATAGACTTGAAATAATGTTACTAACCTGAGAGTTGATTTTGGAACTTCTTTTTCTCTGGATCATCTCCCTCATCACTTTCATTCCTAAAAACAGCAACAGTAGAATTCATGTATTTTGTGCATCTTATAATTTATTAAGTATATTTTCATATTGCTTTAAGGGAAATGGATTTCCAGTCACACGTAAATGACATCACACAGAGAGAACTCGTCCACTGTCCCACCCATTAACACACCCTTTGTCATCGGACTGTGACTCTTTGACAGGCTTGGAGGGCGGAGCCTTCTCTTTCTTCTTCAAATACTCCTTTAGCTTCTCGGCTCTGTCCAAGTACTCAGCGCATTTAGCACGGATGCTCTGTTTTGCTTTGTCACCCTGGGCTTCATCTGTAAGCAATCCAAACACAGCACACACAAAGGTTAGGACATACGCTTATGTTCTTCCCTTTATGGGCATATTTTTAAAATCCAAATCATATTTTTTCCCTTTAAAATATACAAGTTACTCTTAAAAACTGGAATTCAACAAGGAGCTGAAAAGTAAGTGGAACTAGAGGAGGTGGAAAAAAGAAAAGGTAAAGCCAGAGCTTATCATTAAACTGTAAATTCCTGAAGTGACAATCTGGTGTGATAATTTTTATAGATTCACTGTGCTGTTTGTCTTACATTTCACCACATGAAGAAAGTACTGAACAGCAGCCTGATAGAGACGGAGAGCCTCCTCAAAGTTCTGAGCTTTATCCTCCTGAGCTGCCTTGCTGGCAAGATCAATGGCTTTCTGAAACAACAGAGACAAAGAACTACGTTACTCACTCAGACATCTGTTAGAAATGCTTTTAAAACAACAACCGTGTGAACGTAATGATAATATTTTTGCACTGGGTGTTTCTGTTGTCACACAGACAACAAGGTCACAAACATAAGAACATAAAGACATAACTAAGTGAAAAAGGTTAAAATCCTGCTCGTTATTTAAATTAAATTCTGCCAATTTTAAAAATAATAAAAATAATGTTACACAAAGATACGTAAACAAGGACCATGTTCTCCAATGTACATGAAAAATAACATGAGAATAATTCAATCATTCTGATACCAATAATAACCTCATTATACGCGTGATTAAAGTAACTGAAAAGATGGCAGTCGAAGAATTTGTTTATTTCACTCGCACTTTTCCATTAACTGTTTTGATCCTTCAAACTATGGATTAATCATAATTAATTTATTTTATCTACATTTAAAAACAAATTACTGATAATTATATTTATGTCTAACTCTTGTAGTTAATGAGTTTTCCTTTTCAATGGTATTTTTAATCTCTGCAAAAATGAAAATCATTTTTGACTAAAATTAGTTTTTTGGCCTTTTGTTGAACCAGGAAGTTCCTATTGAGAGTCCTGGATAAAGTCTTGGGGAAAGCTGGAATTGAACCAGCAACCCTTCAGTTGCTAAGTCATCCACCCTTCTCCTGCAGCACTGCCATCTTTGGTTTTGTAAACATGTTGTTTTCTCAGAGTTCATATTTATTTTGATTTCTGGCTTGGGATTTTTAAACATCTTACTTAAACAATATTTAAGACACATTTAAATCTTCTAAATTTGTAAACCTCAAAGCATATGAAAGAATGCAAAAGTTTTCAGGGGCTGTGCAGTAGTTCGACTAATTACAGATTTTTACAGCACTTTTACCAGGAAGAAATTTGGATTTATGATTGTTGCCTTTATAATTACCCAATCTCTCACTCCTAACACGTGATACATTTTACAGAATTAATGTTTATGACTGTAAAGGACTTTTGACACTCCTGTCACCGCATTAATCTTCTGTGGTTCAATTTCCAGCATTGTTTGTTGTCGAAGAAAACTCACACTAAAAAGTGAGCAGGTAAAAAATCCCAAAAAGACACACCTATAATGATCTGCTGAGCTCAGACTTCTGTTACACCTTTTCTGTTTGGTGACATCTCATACACCATGACACAAACCAAAAACCTTTAAGACATTTTCGTTCACTTCCTTTTGGTCATCCAATTATAAAATGTCACTAACAAACAAACTCTTGGTTAAAATGGAGGGACAGCGCAGCGTCTCTGCTTTGCAATCAAAGTAAACACCAGTAAATAACAGTTAGCTCAGATGGCTAATTTTATTAATTACCCTTTCAGAAAGTTAAACTCAACAGCGACAATAAAGAGCATTGATAATAAGTGTCACAACAGCCAGTTAATGTAAAACAAAGATGCACTACAGAGGCTGTGACAGTCGCTGTTGTGTTAGCTTAACATGCTAATTAGCAGCTATTGTTAGAAACGTTACGGTAAAAAACAACGTTTCACACTATTATATCAAACACAAGCCATTATTACCGCGTCAAATATCCGAATTACTACATATAAAGTACTTTAACTGGTTTTGTTTAAGTCGTAAAGTACTTTTAGTGCTGTCAAAGTGTTTAAGCTACAAGGGCTGGTCCTTACCTGTAAATTGTTGTTGGCCATAAGGGCTGAATAACTCGTCCAAAAGCCAAAACAAATGCAACAACACCGTGAGAAAACGAACTCGAAACTATTTAATATTTAATTCAGCAGGTCAGGTAGACTGTTAACTCGAAAATTTAGGTTTTTAAATAACTTTTTTCCTTTTCTTAGATCGCTCCAGAGTAAGACCGAGGAGAGAACTTCCGCATTAAGGAGTCGATACTCGCGTGCACGGAATGTGCTGACGTCAGCACGTAGCTTCGTCACAGCTCATGTTCCATAAATACTTCGGCGTTTTAAAACGAGAAAACAGTTTTAGACTACCGGTTTACATTGACTGTAGTTTTTATTTTTTTTATTAATTAAGTGTTGTTTTCAAATGTATTTCTAAAGACAATTTTTGTTGTTGTAATTTTCAATTGATCCTAAACAGTTTACTTTTAACACTTTAACCATCAGTGTTTAGCAGCATCATTGCTTCAGTTTTTATTTCCAGTTTTTAGTCTAATGTTTTATGTGTGACTGCACATAAATACTTTGTTAAAATATACAAATTACTGTCAACTGGTGGTGGCAAATAAAATACCAATAATACATTTAAAGGTACAGTATGTAAGAATTTTACAATGAAATACTCACACAACAGTCTAATGTCCCACCGATGTTAAAAATAAAGTCACATTGTAACAAAACTTGATCTCTGCCGGCTGGGTGGTCGCTAGTTTCTGTCATTTTAAAAATGTTAGTCCGGACCGTAATCATTATTTACACGTCTAGACTTCCTGGTTACACAACGAATCTCATGTGAGTCTGCAAGGCTGCCAAGTCTTCAACAGAAGCAGCTGGAATTCCACGACCAGCAGCAAAAGTAAGAAACCACTGTATCCTTCCAACTGATCAGCTGAGCTGCACGTGATGGGGCGTTCAAACGCACTTAGGAAAACTCAACGCTGAACAAATAGGCCTTCAGACATTCCCAAAAACTGAATATATACAAGACAAACTAAATGAAGATCAACGTCAGAACTGGCAACCCAACAGAAAAATCAGGGAGGTGAGGGGGTGAGAATAGACTTTTTTTTTTTTCTACGTCAACTGCAGGATCTGGATTTGACAACAAGGTCTAATTCTTACATACTGTACATTTAAATCCTGTTTATTTTTATTTGGATAATGGAGCTGGTGCAATTCTGCTACTTTTGCAGTTAAAGGGTTAAAACCACATCGTTTTTCTGTTGTTGTTGTTGTTGTCTTTAATTTAGCAGTACTCTTACACTGTCCTGATAATCATGAACAAAAGTGTCCACGTTTAAAAAAGATTTATATAATTTCTGAGTGACCTCTTTATTCACTAGGTACTCCTGTAGTTCTTCCACTCTGTCCAGATACTGTTTACATTTATCTCTAATCTTCTGGTTGCCATCTTTGCCTTGAGGTTCACCTATTGGGGGGAAAAGAAGTTAGTCATCATATAGTGTCATAAATGGTTAAATATCTGATGTCAGGCCTCTCAGGATAAAAGTATTATATTTTTAAAAGAACAACAGAACTTAAAATTGGAAAATAAACAAAAACAAACCAAAATTCTAGAGCATTTGTTTGCACAAGTTGAGCATTTTTGCTTATAAAGATATAAAGTGTTTATCAAGCAATGAACATTGCAAATATCTGAAGACTTGATGTGCCGTATGGTGTAGCGGTGATATATTAAGTAATAAAAGCATGACATTATTTGTAGAGACGTACGTTTTAAAATGTGAAGAAAGTACTTGACGGCATGCTGATAGGATCGGATGGCTTCTTCATAATTTCCAGCCTGGTCATCCTGTGAGGCTTTCTGTGCTACAGCGATAGCTTTCTGAAAAGAAATACAATAACACAGATTGTTCAACTGAAAGAACTGATAAAATAAAACTAGATAAAGTTTGATGATTTTAAATAGTTATCTATGTTCATCAATGTTCACATGGTGGATCAGCCTCACAGCTCCATGGTCCTGGTTTTCAGTCTGCAGCAGACATCAGACTGAAATAACAGCTGTTTGAATGTTTTTATTTCATGAGATCTTGATGTTTTCACGTTTTCTGTTAAAACACAGTTTTAAAACAGTGGGAAACCTGTTGCAGTGTTAACTATTTGACCTCTGTCAGATATTATTTTGTTTCTAACATCTGATTAAACAGACTATAGATCTCAGTTATATCAGAAGATGCTGTGCAGCCCACCACTGGATTAATTTGCTGTGGGCCACAACATTACTCAAATCATTGCAAGATTTCTGAACGGATTTACAATCAAACTGAATGAATCACATCTCAGATTGCTGCTGAATCTCTGGACTTGATGCGAATCTCTATTTTAGGTCCACTGTGCTGTAGAGGTAAACAATAAGGATTCATCTCATGTGTTAATCTAAACGGAGGGAAACAGTTTAATTAGTTTACAGATGCAAAGTGGCTCATGTTGATAAATCCCGAAACTGAATCACAAAGTTATATTAAAATGAAACCTTTTAGACTCTGTCCGAGTAGTTAGACTCTGGAACTTTAAGTCATATAAACTCACTCATCCTACCTGGAGATTAGTTGGCTCCATGCGGAGTCTCGAATTTAAAGACTCTTCTGATTCCCGACAGGAACAGCACGGTCCGATTAGTTCCTGTTTTCTTTTCACTCCCTCTGGGCTCCTAGAGAAACCAGCCTGCCCCGTCAGAAGAATGGCAGCGATGCTGGGTCGAGCTCCGTCAATGAGTCACCCGGCACGCGCGCGCGCTTGGCTCATGTTGTGAAAGTTGCAAAAACAACTCGTGAGTGAATCTTAAACCCCACCCAATATTTCAGATCTGCTCATGTTTAGATTCTTTTTGGGTCAAATGCTTAAAAATTATGTCAATTCTAGAAACACGCGACAATAATAATGCGTTTGAGAAAAATGATCACGATCACGGTGTGATGACACATTTTTCCACTAGAGGGCGCTTTCAGATCACTATTTAAAAGATCAACGACGGGATCGTCTGGTTCAGAAGTTCTATAATAATGACACAAATTACTAAAACATGGTTGTTTAAAATTAAAACACACGAGAGCACCTAATGCTTCTCACATAGCCTATGTATTTTATTTCATTTAAATTAACATTTCATATCATGCTTTAATTTTGGTTTTCCAAGGCTTCAAGAATGAGTTCAAAGAAAGAAATTACAAAAGAAAATTTTTACAAATTATTCTGTAATTACATTATTTGATGATTGATTAATTGCAGCAGCTCCCTCCCTTAAAATGATCTGTTTAAATGTTTTTTGTTTGTTTGCGTTAGCTATAAGAACAACACGTGCTTGTGTTGCATGAATAAACGCAGTGTGGAGACAGACCTTTGGCCCTAATCACACTCAGATTCCTGAGAGCGCGCTCAGTGACACCTGAGATCTCCGCTGAAGCGCGCACCTCAGGTCGAAGCAGGAGACCTCGCCTCGTTTCTTAGTGGATATACTCTCAGAAACAGGTCACACCTCCAGCAGTGGAAGGCACGAAGCTTTAACAGTATCAGACAACAGCGGACGTGCAGTCCAACTGATAAGAGCCTCTCGCGTAAAAACTGGCTGCTGCACTTTTGCGCATTTCATGGACACCGACAGATGACAAGAGACCCACGACACGCAGGCGGCGGGTTGCTCTCAGCATCTACAGGGATCTCTGATAGGGAACATGGCGAGGCGGATGATGGGGATTCATCTCCTCGCTGCTTTTTTCACCTCAGGGATAACATTGTTCAGGGACACAGATGGTCAGGAGACGTTTAATGACCTAACAGGGTTCAGTTTGAATCCGCCGTACTTTAACCTCGCCGAGGGCTCCAGTATTTCTGCCACAGCAACGTGCGGTCAGGATGAGACCGGCGCACCGAGACGTGATTTATACTGTAAGCTTGTTGGAGGACCAACTATTGGACTTCCTACTCAAAATATACAGGTAAGACATAAAAAAATAAGAGTCAAGTCCCGCCATGGGTTATTGTTCTAATTTTTTTATAGTATCTGATTGTTTTAGAAAATAAAAGGGAGTTATTGATACTATTTTGAAGGCTGTGCTTTTAAACAGTGTGTAAAAGCTCTCAGGGAACCCACTGTGGGTTTTTTTTTCACTCCCGACCAGCGTGTTCAAGTTTTACACACTTTAGTTTATTCAAATACAACATGTATTATTTTGAATAACATGATGTCATTATTTAGGGTCAGTTTTGTGACTACTGTGATCCGGTGGATCCAAGCAAAGCCCACCCTGTGACCAATGCAATTGATGGGACCGAGCGTTGGTGGCAGAGTCCTCCTCTCTCCAAGGGACTGGTCTACAATGAGGTGAATGTAACTCTGGACCTCGGGCAGGTGAGAATCTCCTGTTGCTCTGTGCACAAACAGATGTTTTCCAGCTGTTCCCTCACTGTGTGAATAATGACAGGTTTGTGGTGACAGTAAAATGTAGCACCTGAATGTTAAAGGTGAAAATTTGTTCTGCTGGAAAAAAAAGAGCGACCTCATCCCCGTCACTTCGTTTGTGGTATTGTTGCTCCACATTCTTTTCCACGGATTTGTTTTGAATTTTTGGAATCACATTATTTCGAGCTTTAGATTCCAGAGGTGTTGTATGATTATGTTTTCAATGTGAGCTTCATCACCTCAGCAAGCAGCAATCATGTGCTGCGGCTGGATTCTTGCCAGGAATCAGGTTCACGCCTCTTTGGCTGGGGAATATGCTTCCATCATGACCCATGCTTCTGGCAGGAGGTTGGCTAGCGGCCCATAAAACTGCACCTCACGCTCAATTATCCGCTGTGTGGAAAGAGAGGAATGCTGTCTCTGGATTAGGGATCAGAAGCATGCAATATCAGATTTGAGATGCGCAGGTGGACCTTGCTCAGGACCAGGCCTTCGACTAGTTTTGGAAAACTGCTCTCCTGCACACGTGTTGCACATTTGCCCCTTGGTGGGCGCCCAGTCTGACAATGGGAGTGGGCTTTTCTGCCTCTGTTTTTAGCCAGAGTGAGCTGAGAGAAAATCCTACACAGCTAAATATAGCCCCCCCCCTCCCCTTCACACACAGGAGGATGGACACATGCAGGGCCTTTAGGGATGTCTGACTCTAATACGTGGTAATGCTCAGTTTATTTGGGAGCAGGGAAAGCAGCATTACTGTATTAAAGTGTGCTAAAAAGAGAGTAGCTGGATCTGTGACTCTGACTACCAGCTAGACAACACCTAGCCCTGAATCAATACACCCCCCCAATAATTTGGGTTGGATTTAGATTGCCTTTCTGAGCAGAAATGAGTGTCTTATTTTCCTACCTGGAGGGTTTTATTATGAAAAGTAGTCTCAGCTGTCAAATATTCGACTGTTCCCTCTGGTTCTTTTATAGCTTTGTAGATTCCTTTGAAAGTCAGAGATAAACGATGTGTTTAATAAAATATGTGGGCTAGACAGAACCCTGAATGGGTGCTGTGGCTTCTTTTAAGACCAATGCAGGTGGCTGTTCAGCTGGTTCTCTGTATAGTTCTAAGTAGATATATCAGATAATGGCACAGTGGATGTTTTTGTTAAAATGTGTGAGATTCAAAGATTTGTTTTATTTTTTATTTTTTTGGTGGGACAGAGGAGTTTCCGGATTCTCAGTTTCAAAGTAGATTGTTTAAGCACTTTTTTGGTCTGTAAAAAGATCTGAGCTTTCCAATAACCTTTATTAACAAGTGCTTCAGTGTGTTTTTGAAACATCAACTTGTTGTGGATTATTTCTGGAAAAGGTCAGATTGTGCAGTAATCCCCTCCACTTCCTCCTTAACCAAACAACCACCTTCCTTTTTGTTTTACTGCATCATGCAAAGAACACATCTCACACTAAAAATGTAGAAAAATGGAGTAATGATATGTTGAAGTTATGTTGCAACCAGTTGCATGAGGTGTAGAATGGGTTCAACAGGCTGTCAAACTGTAGTCAAAACACAAAAGAAAGAAAAAAAAATGCTTCTACAATATGATATTAATTATAAAATATCCCTCAAAATTTACAGTCAGGCACTTTCATGATTATAATACCTTAAAACATTAGAAAGAATCAAACTTAGATAAATTAAAAAAGGGAAAATAAAAAGCAATGTACTGCTTTCACACCTTTTAGAAATCAGTCTAAATGGTGCGTTCAGGAGCTTCCAGACTTTTGTGACATGAAGATGTTTTAAACTTCCTCTTGATAAGCTCAATGTCTCAGACAGACCAGTGTGAGCAGGCGAACTGCTCCTTGTTTGTTCTCAGCGTTTGAACCTTGACCCATTACAACTCCTATCTTTAATCTGGAAATGATCTCTGTGACCCTCAGTTGCCTTCAACGTGTTAAAAGACATTTGGCGCAAATTTGTTTGTAGTATTGGACCCAGATTGAGTGAATTTGAGCTGCAACTGAACAATTTGGAAAAACACTGGCGTATACATCGACCTTCAAGCCCTTAAACGTTTCTTCTAGATCCCATTAGAAATCCACACAAGCACAGAAATACAGTTTTCCTGTACATTTCCCGCACTCGTCAAACTATTTAAAGGCCGTAGTAGGCGAGCCATTGTTCTCAACATTTACGACATGTATCAGACTGCCCGTGGCTCCTTTTTTTTCTCGGGAATGTATTTTAGGAGCCATGACTACACATGCTTATCTGCTTGAGTGAACCCAGAGTCAACCATGTGAGGCAAACATATCTGATGAGTCTACTCTGCTTCTGATTGGTAGTCAGTCACTGGATAAATGCGAGACATTATTGATTTAAAATGTGATTCTGATCAATGTTAAAGAGATAACACTGATGTTTTAGTGTGAGCTGTAAATTGTTCCTGTGGCTGTAAAGTGTTGATGACAGAATTTTATGAGGCAGTTGTGTTGCTTGGAGTTTTTTTTCCAGAACATCTTATTGTTTAGCTGTACTTACTAAGTAGGTAATAGTAAATCAACAGAACATACCTTAAAGTTTAGAGAATATAAATAATTCTTGACTGAGCTTTATGTGGTTGGAAATAAATTCCATGTCCAGGTTAGTCCTTTAGCTTTGGTACCGATCACAAATTCTGCAATCCCCAAGAGACAAGGCTTCCAAAAACTACATTTTATAGACATTCCCCAGAAACCTAATCCTCTCTCTCAGGGGTCCACCTCCCACTAAAGTTGGACTGAATGTTTTATTTGCAGCCTTCGCCCCCTTTTGTGTTAGAACCCTTCAAGGCGGTATTGTGTGACATCCTTTCTTTGCTCTCAGGCTCTCACAAAGGTTTGGTTCTCTTAAAAACTCACTGAAATTGACTTGGCCTTCTTTTTTCCCAGGGTAAATGGGTAAAAATAGTGAAGCGGTATAATATAGTGATGGAAAAGTGCCAGGACAGAAAAAAAACCACATGCAGTTGTGGTGAAAAGAAAGTATTCTTTCCGTTAGATCTAAAATTTTAGATATTAGAGCATAGAAGCAAAATTATGACTTTTCTGGGCAATAAATTGAGGTAAAAACAACCAAAAGGTAAGACAACTTAATATTTTAATAGCTTTTAAAACCACATTTAGAAGCAATAACTTGTATTTTTTTTTCTATATGACTTTATTAGTCTCTTAAATTGTTATAGAGGAATATTCCTTTTTTATTTTCATCACAGTGTTGCTTCACTAATAACAGTTTATGGATATCCCTTTCAAGGTCCCACCACTTCAGACAAGTTGGTTCAAGTGGTGTTTTTTTATAGAATTGTCACGAACTTTAATCTTAAACACGCTCCCTGATTCTCGTGTAGTCTGAGTTAATATCTTGTAGGTTCACTTCAGTTTCTCTGAGAACTTCAGTGACCTTGAGGTGAACTTACTGGAACATCTCGACCTTGAAAGATCAGCGACGGTCAGATTTCCACTTGGGAATAAACGTCATCTGAATAGAATTAGTCAATGACATGTAGGGATTTTTTGGTGTGTTTGTTCGTTTTTGGCTCATAAATATGAAACTTTATAAGTAATTTCAATAAAATTTGCTATATTAAAAAAAAGAACAATGACTGAATAATTTGGGGCCAATTGTTACTATTATATAGTAAGTATTGAGTTGATTAAGATAGGACCCAAGACATTTTAATTTTGCTTTTGAATTTGTGACATTTTTGATAGACATTGTGACAAAACCAATCAAAGTGCTTCTTGACCTGAAAGGCACCTTTTTAGTAGTAGTAGTATTTTATTTGAACACTATAACAAACCAAAATTTTAATAATAAAATAATAATACTACTATAAAATAATACTTAATGCGCTTGGACATACAGTAGATGGTATATAGAAAATGACAACAAAAATCCTAATTAAAACCCCAATTAACCAGTTAAAATTCTAATTAAAACCTCAATTAACCAGTTGGATAATCTTTAAAAGAGTGATGGACACCAAGATATTTACATTACTAATGTTCTGACACTGACAACGGGCTCCACACCAAACCACTTAGCATAAGTCTTTTTTAAACATGTTCAAATTTGTTGATAATCCCTTAATCAAGGGTATCTGATTAGACACACATATGATTTCTGAATATTGTCTCAGTTTCTTTTTCACAAGCACTAAAAATATTATATTTTCTTGCTCTCAACCTTTGCAGACATGTACGTGCATGGAGGGTATTTTAAAAATTCCTACTGCATTGCTTTACTGCATCTTTCTCAACCACACTTTGAGGAGTTTGTTGTGTGTTTGTGCATTTAAGTCACACAGAAAGAGATAAAGTGCAGTTTTAAACCTGGTCCGTCGTGCTGCAGGCTTCAGCTTTGTCATAAGGATTTGTTGGGACAGTGCAGCTGGTTCAGTCCGGAGACAAAACTGGCTGTTAGACATATTGCTGCCATGACGATTGAGGTGATGTAAGTGACTGTGTTTAGCGGGTTGGACTGAGCCAACCCAGATATTTACTGCTCCTGCTAACAGCCACCGTGTGCATGTTATCATTTACAGACTGGATTGAAGAGTGCATCACGTTTGGCTCTTGGACTGCAGCTCCACCTAAATCTGGAGCTGTTGAGTGGAAAAGCTTGTGGGGTTTATGGGGGATCTTTTCACGTTTGTAAGGTGTTTGGTCATCAGCTGGTCAATGGCAATGCTAATCATTGGTCACAGGTTTACTGACGCAGGCATTGATGCAATGGGAAGAGAACAGACGTTTTTCTAAACCTGTAACATAAATAGTAAATCTTTGTGCATGATGGAGATTGAGGTCAGTGAGTGAGGCAACAGTACATCAACATAATTTCATGCCACTACTGAAAATCTGTGATTGTGAAGTTTGTTCTTATATGGGTGTTTTTAAAACAAGATTCCCATTTTACTTGATAGATTTTCTAACAAAACATAAAAATGTAATTACTGACAAAGCACTAGTAGAAATTGCATGTTTTTAATCCTTCAGACAAGTTTTAAGCATGAAGTTAGCGTTTTGCACGGATAAACACACATTTCTGAGCAGCTGCAGCTCAGACTTGTACCAGAAAAAAAGCTGCAAACTAGTAGAAACTTGCATGTCCATTCAGTTTCTGTTACACTTACATGTCTCCTGTAACTTTTAGCCAACTGTTCTTTGTTACCATACAGCTCATTTTGTCATGGAGACACAGAATAATACACCAGACAGTCTCCCCCTCCTCCATTGCCCCACCCGTTACAGACAGACAAACAGTTGTACATTGCATTGTTACAAACTGGAGGCGACCTCCAGATATTTTGGTCACTTGGCTCTGTGACATTTTTCTATCTTAAGATACAACCTCATTCCAAACACTAACAAAGTACAGACATAATTCAATGATTTGCAAACTTTGTAAACCCATATTAAACTTATCAAATGTTTACCATTTGCATATTTGCTCATTTTGAATTTTATTTTTATTTTAATTTTATTAACTCATTTCAAAAAGTTTGGAACAGAAGCAACAAAAGGCTCAAAAAGTAAGTTCATTTTCTTTTCACGTCTAATTTATTCAAACCGGCAACAAGCAGGTAGCACAGCAAAGCCATAGAGAAATAAAGATGGAGGGATTCATCACTCTGTGAGAAAATATATGGGTGAAAGGGTTGTTTTATTTTTCACAATCTTTTCTAAGAACCCAGAGAAATCTCTATACACAAGTTGGACAAGGACAAAAACAAAACTGAATGGCCATGATCCTTAAAAAATAGAACTTTTAACTCTGATAAGACGCACTCTGGACAGATCTGTCCATCGCAGGTTTAACACAGAGTCACACAAGACAAACAATATTATATATACATAGAATAAAAACCCCAAATCCAGCATCTTATTCAGGATAAAAAACAATTATAACATTGCATACTTTTTTAATAGAGAAAACACCAAATTTTGCATGTATAAAATAAATCTGTTATGATGGAAATTTAACTTTTTTTATGTATGAAATTACATTTTATATTATCAGTGTCGTTAATGAGCACATAAAGCTTAAGATTAAATTCCACTGATCTGAAAATCTTCATCAGGATTCATGCCTTCAAAATAAAGGTCTTTTTACATGTCGCTGGGGGCTTTTTTTTTTTTTTTACAATGTGAAAGGTCTTGTAAAAAAATAAAAATATGCTGTTGTGATTCTTGTTTTATTTAAACTTTAATTTGTAATCATTTTTTAGGAAAAAAGGAAAGAAGTTTCCTGTTAGTAAATGTCACAGGTCACTTAATGTGTTATTGAAGAGATTTATGTAGACATACTGTAGCTAAATAAAAACTGTCAAAGGATCATGCACTCAATGCTGATTTATTTACATCTTTAATTTTTCTATAGTTATGAGGTCCATTTAAAATTTGATGTGAGGACTTTGAGCTGTCAATATCACCAGTGGGATATTTTATTATAGGCTTTTGGTTTGTAGATACATTGTAAAAAATTCCAAGTTGACTCAACTTAAAATAATTTGTAACCTCGCTGCCTTAAAATTTTGATTAATGCTCACAAATTATTTTAAGTAATGTCAACACACAACTAAGTTTATTCAGCTTATAAAATCAAGTTCTCACAGCTTGTTTATTTGTTCAGGGAATCTTCTTTTTTCAGGCAGATTAAGTAATATTTTATTTCTGTCAACAAAAAATCCAAATAATCTCCATTAACCTTTGATTCAGGCTAACAAATGATTTAAGGTAATTTCCACTTACAACTAAGTTCAAATGACTTGAAATAATTTGTTAGCCATGTTGGGATAAATAGGTGGAATTGGACCCAGTGCATGCTGGGAGAAAAGTGGGTGGGGTCTCATTAGCCACCATTTTAGTCAGGTAAGTGTTTTACAGAGAAATGTTTTTTATTTTTATTGTTTAGTTTGTAACTATTACATTCACTAGGTGATGTTAGAGGAAGGGGTGTGGTTTATTGGTAAAAATGGAGAGGAAAGAGGTGTTGGTATTGGGGCTAGAGTGTTAAAGTGGGCGTGTTTAAGGTTAGGTTTTAGGGTTAAGCGTGAGACAGATGGATGTTAGGGTTTCATTGTACAAGTTGGCGGTACTCATTGTGGATAAAAACCTGACATTTTAAGTTGTTTCTACGTTTTGGGAAAAATCAGTGGACCTAACTTGGAATAATAAGTTGCAGTAACTAAAAGCAAATATTATTTATGACAGTGAGCGCTCCAAGTGGAGTAACAAGTAGAAAACATTTTAATGTGATGTTGTTAAAATGGTGTTCGTTCTTGTGGGACATCCTTGGCTCTCTTGGCCCTGATGTGTTAATAAGAGGGTTAGAGGAGATCTGGTTTCTTTATACCTTGTATATGTTACACAAAGCTGTCAAGGTCAGGAATTTAAGAAGGGTGATGAAAGCTGATGAAGGTTGTCCATACTTGCCACAGTTCAGCGTCTGACCTTTTCGAAACCCACCCCATGCTAAAACCTCCATGCATGACAGTCTTATCTAAAGCTGCTGCAGATGCTGGGAAGGGCAGAAGATGGCTCTGCTCAGGTGGTGTTCCAAATCTTTAAGCCACAAGCTTGTAAATGTCTTTTACGCCACTGGAATCCTCCATTCATGCACGTGTCGTCACAGTATATCAAGCGCTGGATGCGTGTCAGGAGTGTGTGTTTAGATTGGCAGTTAAAGAGACAATAAAGCAGTGCCTGGGAGATTATATTATCTGGAACAGACTCTTCTCACTGTGGAAGCAAGAGTTGGTGGCCTGTTTCTTGTTTACACCTTTAATGACAGAAATAAAGTCTGGAATGATTCAGCTGCCAGAGCTACAATTAGAAGCAGACCAGTGTGGATTTCTCAATAATAATGATGCCAATTCATAGGATTTTGTTAAGTTTGTGCACGAAAAAGGAGGATTTAAGAAGGGCCAACGTTTATAACAGGGTGAGTGAGTTTATAGCAGGAAAGAACTTTTTAACAACCCTTTTTAAAAAAAATTAAAACTGTAGTATTTTCCCGTTTGTATTGTTCCTTGAAAAGTAAGTGAAACATGATGATTAGTCGCCTTCTAGTTTGAAAGTTTTGTGCCAACCCCGCCCCCCCCCCGCCCTAGAAAGCAAAACATTACAAGTCTTCTTTGATAGAAGAGTGGTGCAATCCTAACGTTCATGTGCCAACAAGACTGAACCTGGAGATTAGAAACATGTTTCAGAAAAGCTAATATATTAGTAATCTCATTTATTTAAAATGTATTGGTTATTTTAATCAGATTTTTAACCTGTTAATGCAGATATTCTGAAGTTATAGTTACGTAGTGCTGATTAATGTTTCTTGACATATGAAATCTGATGGCTGGTAGTTCAGCGTGTCTTTATTTTCAGCCATCTCTAATCAAACTGTGACATCTTGTTAGTGCATACGGTTTGCATGATCCATGTCTCGTGTTACAACACTGTGATGCCCACAAATCTATAATCTGCCTAGTTATTTGCGTTGATCGATCAGTTTACTGTATACCTTTAGTACTTTTTGCTCATTTAACCATTTATATATTTGACTCACTGCCAAATGCTTCTGCAATGAGATGTGAGTTTTTTGTGTTGGCCCAGATGCTGATATGCAACCCTTTTATGATTTTACTTCAACATTCATTTTGAAAAGATGTGCAGCTGATGACATCGTTAGTGATGTGAGCTGCTGTCTCACCTCTGAGTGTAAATTTTGGGATGTGTGATAAAGACTTTCGAGGATCTGCTTTGTGTTATCTCCAGACTAACAAGTGGTGATGAAGAGCATTGCCTCTGAGATGTGTCAGTGATTTCTGTAAGCAAAAGAAAGGAGGAATGTGGCGCTATATTTGGAATTTGAAATGGTTTTGCATGCCAGCCTGCACGTCTCTCGCCACCCTTTTTTACCCTCCTCCTGTCTCATCCTACTTACCCCCTCCTCTCTGAGCTCTCTGTCATCAGAGCTAATGTAAACTAAACTTCCTCTTCAATCAGAACCACAAAATTGATGTTAGACAGCTCATGCTTCTATTATTAGGCTACAGCCCACTTTTTGTGGGTCTTCTATTTGTTTTTTTTATTTGTATATCCTGTTTCATGTTGGTGAAAATGTTCCTTGATTAATTTCAGGACACACCCTGTTCAACATTTAGGATTTCCTCAGTAGCAGCACTGATTAAAGACAGTCAAGGACTTTTCCTGATTTGCAACCTGGTGATTTTGCTATTAGTTATTAGTGATTGACAGTTCCTCTCAATTCTCTCCCAATACATCAATCAAAGGGTTTTTCAACTTTGTGGCTTTTTCTTTAGACTGAGAGAGGAATTCACCCAAAATGATGGTTATTTTTGAAATCAGCTGGTGACTATTCACAGCTGAAGCTTTAGCATGATTGCTTTGAAGTGCTGAAGCTACTCTTTGCTTCATGCACAGAGACAGAAAACTGAACATTTCAAATGCCTGCTGGGCTTTTTATTTGTGTTGATGGATGTGAGGCGAGCTTAGACCTGCCTTCATCCTTCTCAAGGGAGACAGCCTGAAGAAAGATTTTTATTTTGTTTAATAAGCTAGGACACAACCTTTTAGCTGCAGGTTTGATACATCAACTGTAGACTGAGTTTTATACTCCTTTAGTTTTTTTTGCTTTTATGGTACATAACAGTGGTTTGGGTGAATGTGTCACATGCATTTTCTTTTAGGAATTCCCAGCATAATCAAAGTGTAAAGATCAGACAAAAGAGAGCTTCGGCTTTCTGTTGAACAATGTTCAATCAGGCAGCTGCTTTCGATCTTTGACAGTGATGTTGATGAAATTTACAGGAAGTGCACGTCACCGAGCATCAAGAACCACCAGAAACAATCCCTGACTGAGTTTTCTGATCTTGTATAAACTCTAAATTCTGATTGGAGGTGGAGATAAAGAGTTCAGAGGACAAACGTAGCTCATGTCTTCATACCTCACCTGGTTGCACCTGCAGATGTTGTTTCTGTATACCCAGATTCTTCTGCAATCAAGCTATAAGAATACAAACTGTCTCTAGACAGGAAGCTTACTCAGATCAAGTCATTAATTCGGCAGTGATTCGTTAAAGAAACACAATGCTGATGTTACGCCTGGAGTTTTACAAGAAAGGAAATAAGAGTCCAAAGCTGAGCTGAACTCAATAGAGTCAGTAGAGCACAGGAAACTACAGCATTTTCCCCAAAATCCGCTCCAAGCCACGAGTGCCTTTTGTTCAGCTCGCTCTTTGTGTTCTGGTTTTCAGCTCTTCCATGTTGCGTATGTGCTAATCAAGTTTGCCAATTCACCTCGTCCTGACCTGTGGGTGCTGGAGCGCTCTGTAGATAATGGCAGAACATTCACCCCATGGCAGTACTTTGCACGTAAGTTCTAATGCTCTTATTTCTGTCAATGTTTTGCAGTTTATTCTAAAGAAAAATGAAAGAATGACCTGCAGCACAGCATCTCAATTGTTTTGATTTAAATTTAGCCTATAAAATCATTGAGTTATTTTATTGCTGTATAGTAATCCAACATAAATATTATCAGAACCCCAAACTAAAACAAAAAGTGCAGTTTTAATTGACGCGTCCTGCTTCTTTCCTGCTGTAACAAGTCAAAGTGTCTGTTGTTTTGAAGATGGATATACATACATGTGTTTTGTGGTTTGTGTTTATATCCTGCACACTGATTAACCTGCTTCAGGCAGCTTAAGGAGGAAAGTATGTACAAGCCTGCGTGTTTATGTGTGTGGTCCAGGTTTCCTTCATTTTATAGGAACTTAAATCTGTTCACACGCTCACATTATAGACACATTTCTCATGAAAACATAAAAGTCAGCACATGTAACATAAATCAGAGTATTTTAAGTAAACAATGAAGCAACAAATACATTTTACTTTGGATTATTATTTTTTAAAACCTGGATTTGAGTTAAATTTCAGGTTCATTTTGAGCCAGATTGAAATAATCAGGCCTATAATGTCACTACATTCCTAAATTACCTGAACAAATATGTTTCATGACTTATGGCATTTCAGTGTTATGAGTTATGATATCTCGTATCTGGGAGGTAACACTGTGACTCATTAGATTTAGCTGTTCTCTTTCACATTTATCCAAGTTCTTGTTGGTTCAGAATCTGTTTTGAGTTTCTTACATGGAATTATTTATGTCCTATTGTGCAAAAAATACAACTTCCAATTATTTTTCCTTTTATTCCTTCTCCAATTAGTAAAAATATGTAAAACATCAACATTTTTACTTTAAGAATATTATGGTGCCAGTTCCCTTCTGGAGTGAATTAGGTGTTTTTAGAGAATAAATCTAAATGTATTAAACACATCTCATGAAAATGTCACATGAATGTAAAGGGCTGTTTTTCCCCTTGTGGCAGATTCAAAGCGTGAGTGTATTGAACGGTTTGGAAAGCAGCCTAATGGTCGTATATTAAATGATGACGACCAGATCTGCACCACAGAATACTCACGGATAATTCCTTTGGAAAACGGAGAGGTAAGTATAAATTAGGCAGCGCAGTAGACAGATGTTAGCGCTGATCTGCTGGTTTAAACGTTTCACTTTACCAGATTGTGGTTTCACTGATTAATGGCCGGCCAGGATCCAAAAACTTCACCTACTCACCGACGCTGCGAGACTTTACGAAAGCCACAAACATTCGCCTGCACTTCCTCCGCACCAATACCCTGCTGGGTCACCTGATCTCCAAGGCCCAGAGAGATCCCACCGTCACACGCAGGGTGAGACACAAACTGTACAAGTGTGAGATATGTAACTTCAGGGTTGGACAGAAACTGTGTTATTATAGTTTTTCAAGCAATTTTGATTCATTCCATAACATAATCATGAGTGGTGAGTTCAGTTCTTAAATATGATTCACCAAAGCTGGACATTTGAAAAAAAGTTATTAGTCTAATAAAATGTTGTTGCTGAGTTTTTTTTTCTTTCCGTTTTGATTTGCTGACAGTATTTCTATAGTATCAAAGACATCAGCGTCGGTGGGCGCTGTGTCTGCCATGGCCACGCTCAGGTGTGTGGCGGCGGTCGAAACCCGGACAACCCAAACAGGTCTGTAACGCTCTTCATCTTCAACTGAGCTGAACAAAATGTGTAAAAACGTCTGGGTTGATTTTAGTGGTCAGAGGAAGAATTTCTTCATAGTGTGTCTCTGGTACACATTAACAATAAATTCTGAAACTTGAAACCTATTTGCCTTCAATTGTTAACTACGTTGTGTAACTTCAAACAGGGATTCAAAGTCTTTTGTTTATTAATTAACAGAGATGAGTTAGATTTTTGTACAATGGGCTCCACTGTTCTATATATGACTCAGACAACAATGAAATATCTTTAAAATGAAGGATATTTAACTCACATCACAATGTATGAAAATCTTCCAGAGTTATAGTGAAAGGGCCGACAGGCAGATATGATGGGAGCTGATAGATTATGTATAAGAATTATTTAATACCTCAAAAGAATCAAGTGAAACATGCTGCATATAGACAATCCAGAAGAAAAGAAAAAAAATTGGTAGCAAACTGAGACAAAAATAAAGAAAATAAGAATTCTGGAAGTAAAGATATAAAACCAAGACGTGACGTCAACACCAGGTGAATGTAGGTTTTATACAACAGAATGACCTGGGCACCGTCATGATGATCATTCCCAGTAAATCTAAAACTATTATAGAATTTTACAGTGATAATAAATAAAATCAGTTTTCCCATAAACCACATGTTAGACCCAATTTGTAATTATTTAGAAGCAGCCAAGACCAACAACTGAACATCTATTCACTTCTATACTGGTCACATTTACACAATGACAATCTGTACAGTAAAACACATGATTTTAAGATAAAATTACAACGTTTATCCTTTTTTCTAACTAAGGAACTAACTCTATGTAATGTGCTGCTTGTTCTGTTGTCTCAAAGTTGTCAGCAGTCACTAAACCCTCTCACCTCATCTCTTTTCTTTAGACTCCAGTGTAATTGCCAGCACAACACCTGTGGCGAGTCATGTGATCGCTGCTGCCCCGGCTTTAAGCAGAGGCCGTGGCGCCCTGCGACTGTTGACAGCCCCAACGAGTGTCAGCGTGAGTGTTCATGTAAAACAGCTCATTTGACATGTAAACAGAATCAGCTGTTCTTCATGCTGCTGGAGTGGGGACATTAAAAATCCCTGGTGTGGATGCCCTGATATGGTATTGTAATGAGCCTCGGTGAAGAGTCGACAGAACATTCCACACATGGTGCGTGTGATGAACAACAACTAACCCCAGATCAGCTGCTTTTTATCTTCTCAGCCACCAGGCTGGTCAGTTAGCGAGGCCTGCACCAGCTTAGATAGTGAAATATTATATAACATTTATCCAAAAAGCCATCAAAGTCTGCGTCAGCAGGAATCTAATAACTCTGGATTGTTGACAAATGTCCAATCAGGAAATATGACCAGGCTGCAGAGTGTTTGTAATCCAGCTGAAGCTCTCACTGAGCAGAAATACACCAACATTCATAAACCTGAACCAGACACTGGGGTGGGACACAGGAAGCAGATAGGGAGTCTTATTTAGTTTGTTTTTTATGATGCTTTTAATAACAAGTAGCTTAAGGTGCTTAAATCCAGAAGGTGGAATTGTAGATAACTTTTAGTGTAAATAAAAAACGTATCTAAATTTCTATGTGTGTGTCTCGGGGTTTTCCACTACAGCCTGCCAGTGTTTCTCCCATGCCTTTGACTGTGATTATGACCCAGAGGTAGAAAGGAGGAGAGCAAGTTTAGACACCTTCGGCAGGTACAGCGGAGGAGGCGTGTGCATCGACTGCCAGGTATGAAATGCATATCGTGTCTGAACGGATTCTGCTGAATTCATGTGTGTTTTCTTAAAATGAAATGAGGTAAAAAGAATGTTGTCTGTTTATTTATCAGCATTAGACACCGCTTTATTTACTTTCAAGCGTGTGCAAACTGATTAGTGAGAATAAAACCGAATGTGTTTTCTTTGTAAAAGCATTTTTCTGCCAAATATGATTTTATTTGATTAATTATCTGATTTTTGACAGAGTCTAGATATTTAACTGGACACACTTCTCAGTAACATGCTTTAGCAATTATAGAGATGAGTTTTATGTTCAAAACTGGCTTTTGTTACTACTTTTTGTTAATTAGGTATCTTTTAAAAAATATTATAAATACAGCGCAATTTAACTTTCCTCTTGTTAACAGCTTTACAACCTTAACTTATAACAATTGGTTATCTGTGTCAAATATAAATTAAGACAAAAGTACATTTGTTTTTCCCTAAAGAACTCAAACAACATATCAGATATTGAACCTGCAATATTTGATCATTTTTATAGAAAATATTTCATTTGGAATTCTATAGGAGGAATACGTTAGAAAAAAAGTTGAACTTTACTATTTCTATAAATTAGTCATATAACACCTGATAAGTTTATCATTTTCTGTTGGTAATAAAATAAGTTTTTTCAGATTTTCAGACCTTTACATTCTGTTTTTATTTACATTTTACACAGCGACCCAACTTTTTTAGAATCTGGTTTTTCCTTCCGATGCAGCTGTTTTATTATTGAAACGCTAAGTTTTGCTCAAGTATCAGATATGCAGCAGATACAAAAATCTGATGTAGTTTTTTGTGTCATTTGTTATATAGTTCTCACACCAGAGCATGATGCTACCTCCACCATGCATAACAGTTTGTACAGCGCAGTCAAACGCCTAGTGAATCATCTGATTTTAAAACTTTCCCTCAGATGTCTGTCTTTGTTCATGAAGTCATACAAAAGCACAACTTGAGCTCTGAAGTTTTGTTTTTAAATCAGTAAAAAATAACTTTTAAAAGTTTAAGCTACTGTTTTGAAACTTGTCTAAGTGAATACTCACCGAAAAACACGTTCAGCTTCATATTAGACCCTCTGGACCCTCCGATAGCTTTAATATAGACTAAATAACTTCAGTAATTCGGGTCGCAGCCAGAATTGGTGTTCTGATGATTTATGCTGCACTGTTGAAAAATGCCACCATAGTACGAAATGACAACTTATTTTATAATGAGATGTAATTCAAAGTTTATATAGTATTCTTGTTTATGGTGAGTGTGTGCTGTTAATTATTTAAACATATTTTTATGATCCTTCCCTGATATTTTCTATATAAAAGCCCTCTGGGTCCTTATCAGCCATTGTTGGGTCCTTCTTCTCTGGGTGTGTCCAAACATTTGCCTGTCGCTCTGACAACACAAAGAAAGTAAAAATAACATCATATTTAGTGTTTCTGTCCTGGGAGAATTTATTTGATAGGTAAAATGTATTTATGGAAAAATATCGAAACAAAAAATAAACAATAAATCTGTTTATTGAAGTCAAGACTGTGGAACGGCACATGTGCAGAAAGAATTGGTTGCACATCTCAACAAGTAGTATATTTCAACAGAACACCGGTTCGAGGAACGGCCGTCTGAGACACGTTTGCTGAAAAGTTATTTAGTATTTTTATTTAGCTTTAAGGTTTATTTTTAATTTTAGATGGGTGTCTCTAAATGGAATAGTTTTTTTTTGTGAATTAACTGTTGACAGTGATGTTAGTCCTTCAGCAGCTTCTTGTTCACAGTCTGTCTGCAGTTTGTTGGATCTCACTTTGGTCCTGCTACATTTCTTGAAGTTGAGAGTTAAAGTTGAGGGTTTATGTGTCAAAATAAAATAAAAACCTTGGACCCTGATCTTGTGTTGAAAAGAGACTTTTATTCTAAAATACCTTTTAAAGATCTGCTTAGAACTCCCACAGAGACAGAGACAGAGCTAAACGAGGCGTTTTTATATTGGCACTGAGAAGCTGCCAACCACAAACATTCATGATAAATCATCAGAAGTAAAAAGACCTTGATGAGTTATATGACACTTTGGAACTAAAATATATTTCTCTCTTTGTTCATGAGTATGTTTTTAAACATGTGTATTTGCCCTTTTTAATACTTCAATAATCCTATAAACATTGTTTTCTGTTAAAGATTCTGTTAAAGAAAAAAAACAACAATGAAAATTTTCTTTCCATACTTTGGATATTTGCAGAAAAAAATGTTTTTGTTGTTTTTCAGCACAACACAGCTGGAATAAATTGTGAGAGATGCCTTGAAGGGTTTTATCGACCTTACGGGGTACCAACCGAATCACCCACTGGTTGTATACGTGAGTAAAGTTTCCTTCCTAGTGGTCAGATCAACACATTTCTTTCTTTGTTTTTTGGGTTAGGATTTGATTAGAACAGCATTTGCTGGACTAAATCTTCAAGAGTTTTACATGTTTTCATTGTTCGAAAAATTATTTGTTTGGTTTGGTAAAAAATAAAATGCAAGATACAACAAAGGATAATAAAATACAACAGCAAAACAACAACAACAAAAAGGAGGATGAAACAACAGCAAAAGAAAAAGAACAGCAATCTTAATTAAAAAGGCCCTTCTATTAAAAATGGTTTTTCTGAGGTTTCTGTTGAATGTTTTAGCTCCACAGGTATTCTTACCTTCATAGTGGGTGTGAAAACAGGTCAACAACTTCTCTTTCAGTTTTTATCTCTCAAACTACGCAGGTGGCGATAACACCCGAGTTCGAACGGCCGGTACTTGTTTCGTCCCAACTCCTTTGTTTGTTAGTATTCATCAGCTCCCGCAGTTGAAACCATGCCTAGCATGCTGCTGGCTAAAAGCTGTAGAATAAGACGTAACAAACCGGAAGAGACTACATTTTCTGTTGCCATGCGCAGCGGAGCAGGAAACAGTATACCTTGCTCTCATAGGCTAGTTTGTTAGCCAGTCAGAGTCCAGCAAATTCGAATAATGATTATTAATGAGTCGCTGCCCGAAGCCTGACGGAACCAGCTGAATATTGATGCAGACAGGTCCAAAGGTCTGTTAATCAGTGTTTCCTGATGTTTTTTAGATATAAAATGTTTCATATTACTGGTTAATACTTAAGAAATAACCACAAAGTCCTGAAATTTGTATGAAACAGCCTCTTTAAGATAGTGAAAGGTTTCGTGACACATCAGAGACACAAAGACGACAGTCAAGGCTGGAGAGCCGTATCAGTGGAAAGGTCAGTTTGACTTGACTTTACCTTTATGATACTAAAAACTCTCTCCTTCAAGACTATCTGAGCAAAACAGGAACATCAATAATATTTAACTTTACCAACAGCTTTAATCAATACAATCAAAATCATCCAGAAAACATGTGATCTGCAGTAGATGACTAACTATTGGAGCCAAACACAGACTTCAGTATGTTGTTTCAGACTGTCACAAATGGCACCAGCGCTGCAGTGTCTCTGAACTGAGCTTTAACATTGTTTACCTAACTACAATCCCCTGAAGCTGTTCTTTGTGGTATAAATAGCTGACAGTTGTGGTCGGACATAAAGCAGAGGAATTAACACACGTTGCCCTGAACACTTTGAAAAGTAAATCATGCCATTCACAAACACAGTTATGTCAGTAAGAACTAAGTGCATTTTTATTTTATAAAGAGGTAAAGAATTTAAAACAAAAGTTGATATTAACCTGCTGTATGTTCTTATGTCAGTAAAATGGTGAGATTGTCATCTTTTTGAATTAATCTTTGATAAAATCTTCCTTTAGCCTGCAGCTGTGATAAACGAATTACAACTGGATGTGAAATGGGATCTGGAAGATGCATCTGCAAGCCACAGTTTGCTGGAGAAAACTGCGATCGCTGTGCTGTTGGACACCATCATTATCCTCAGTGCATTCGTAAGTTTATTTAAACTCGAAAGTTTAACCTTATTCCTATAAAGTTCATTTATGAACCCACTAAAACACACAGCTCATAACCAAATCTGTAAGTTTTATTTTGAAAGTGACCTTGATACTTCAGTTTTTCAAACTAAGATAGCATATCTTATTTCTTATTTAACAGAATAATGTTGAAAACAAAGTCACTATCTGATGGTTGAAATCTTTTATGTGCACCCTGGTTTTGTTTATAGGAGTTTCCCATCATGCATCACAAAGGATATTTAAAATAATGCCTTGGCTGGAAGGCTGCAGGGCAGCATAAGGACAGACTTTCGCACATGCAACTTGAGTTATTGCGCATTCCTCATGTCACGGCTATATGTAAACAAACAAATACAGAAATCTGACACACAAAGAAAATGTCTCGATATCATGAAGTAGATCTGCTCCGGCACAGACTCAGCAGTCTGCAAACGAGTGGCGATAAGACACATTTATCTCTACAAGTCACGTTTGATGTTTCAGCTTTCTCTTTTATGAAAACTCAGCAAATCTTTCATGTAGTTTATTTCTATACATCCATGTTTTCACATAGCAGGATTTTAATTGGTTTTAATACATCCATCCTTGTCTCATTTATCATCAAAGTGTCATTAAACACTCAGCAGACTCAGAGTCTTCAGATCTGCCTGAGGTCTGTTGTATCTTATGTCATCAACTTCAATTGAATTGTCATCTATAGGTAAAAGATTTATTACTCTAAGTTATTAAGTGGTCTTCTTATCCGACGTCTGCTTGCTGACATAAACCAGACTAAACACGCTGGCAGTAATTAGGAGATTCAAGAGATTTTTCTCTTTTGTTTTCCATCACTATATAATATGTTTGCAGTGTTATATAGGCTGTAAGGTATAGTCATTTTAGGAATGTATTAACTCACGTGGGCCCCCCACTTCACGAGTACAAGAACCAAACTGGAGAATTAGAACAATATGAAGAAAATAATTAACCAAAAAGTTAAAAATTCAACACCTGCAGCAATTTTTAGACTTTCCTTGAACACATTTTAGTTCTTATTTTTAAGGACTGTTCCCTCCAGACATTGTTACAGCTGTCACATGAGGTCGTACATAATTAGAGTAATATTTTTCCTTTCATCTAGAATACCCTGTATATCAGACAACCACCACGTCTCCTGCAGGTCCCATTGTGGGTAAGTTTGGTGAACACAAGTTTGTAGTTTGTCTCAACATTATTTAAACTGACAGACTTTTTAAAGAGTATTTCTTTTTTTCTTTCATCTCTTTGTGCAGAACCAACTCCCTGCCCCTCAGGCTTTTTCAACTCACCCATCTGTCAGCGTGAGTGTGGTTAAACCTGAAATAAAGAGTTTTATGGTTAATGCTAGAAGTAACTGCTTTTATTATTTTCATTTAAATTGCCGGCGCAGAGAAGAACTCAGCTAAAACACCTTGGAAAAGCTTAGAAGCAGACTGTGTCTGTTAAAGGCGGCCGTGGAGGATCAGGTTTGGTACCACTGACTCCGACGCATCGGTCGCCTACAGGCTTAACGTATAAATGCGTGAGATCATGTTTGAAGGCCTTTTGAAATCTGCAGTCTGTTATGTTTGGGTTTAATGGGATGGTGATAATACTGGCAACAGTACACGAGAGTGTACAGTGTCAGCAGATCACACGTAGCCTGATCATGTGACTAGTTTTGGTCCATCAGTGGGGATTTAAGTCGTCTCACGGTAGCAAACGTCATTTGGGACTTTTTGGTGAGAACTGACCCGTCTAATATTAGTAATGGCCTATGTTCAAAGTTTTCTTTTTAGCGGGGAATGCCTTTTTCTGTTTATATATTTATATTCTTTTATTCTAATATTTGCATTTTTTAGTTTTAGTAAACAAATAGTTAAATTCCTCTAACTTGTCTGCTCAGTAACTTTTCTTTCATCCCGTGAGTGGAATAACATGGATTTTCATCAGCAGACTCGGAAAAGCTGATTTAACTTGTCCCGAGCTGCTTGTTGCAGTTACTTCAGTGACGGCTCTGTTTTAGTGCCAAGTCTGATCACATTCCAACACTAGGCGAGGCTCTGTGAGACCTATCTGTACCACTGAGCGCTGCAGTGTGAGAGCAGATCAGCTGATGGAAATACTCTCTGTTCAAGGGGAAAAAAATGTGACTTAATATTTCAGCTGAATTAATCACTTTAATATCTGTTTTTTTCTATCATGAAAATAAACATTTCCAATGTGTTTGTGTGCAGCGTGTAACTGTGACTACAGAGGGACACGATATGGTATATGTGATGCTTACGGACGCTGCCTGTGTCGTCAGGAAGTGGCGGGGGAACGATGTGATCAGTGCCGACCGGGGTATCACTCCTTCCCAAACTGCCAGAGTAAGAATAATGCATGATACTGATGAGTTCACACTGAAACAGAGTTAAGAAAAAAATCTCAACATTACGTTTAGGAATGAT
>SSNP01000021.1:3405748-3435855 GCA_006937955.1 Pachypanchax playfairii
CTCATAGGCTAGTTTGTTAGCCAGTCAGAGTCCAGCAAATTCGAATAATGATTATTAATGAGTCGCTGCCCGAAGCCTGACGGAACCAGCTGAATATTGATGCAGACAGGTCCAAAGGTCTGTTAATCAGTGTTTCCTGATGTTTTTTAGATATAAAATGTTTCATATTACTGGTTAATACTTAAGAAATAACCACAAAGTCCTGAAATTTGTATGAAACAGCCTCTTTAAGATAGTGAAAGGTTTCGTGACACATCAGAGACACAAAGACGACAGTCAAGGCTGGAGAGCCGTATCAGTGGAAAGGTCAGTTTGACTTGACTTTACCTTTATGATACTAAAAACTCTCTCCTTCAAGACTATCTGAGCAAAACAGGAACATCAATAATATTTAACTTTACCAACAGCTTTAATCAATACAATCAAAATCATCCAGAAAACATGTGATCTGCAGTAGATGACTAACTATTGGAGCCAAACACAGACTTCAGTATGTTGTTTCAGACTGTCACAAATGGCACCAGCGCTGCAGTGTCTCTGAACTGAGCTTTAACATTGTTTACCTAACTACAATCCCCTGAAGCTGTTCTTTGTGGTATAAATAGCTGACAGTTGTGGTCGGACATAAAGCAGAGGAATTAACACACGTTGCCCTGAACACTTTGAAAAGTAAATCATGCCATTCACAAACACAGTTATGTCAGTAAGAACTAAGTGCATTTTTATTTTATAAAGAGGTAAAGAATTTAAAACAAAAGTTGATATTAACCTGCTGTATGTTCTTATGTCAGTAAAATGGTGAGATTGTCATCTTTTTGAATTAATCTTTGATAAAATCTTCCTTTAGCCTGCAGCTGTGATAAACGAATTACAACTGGATGTGAAATGGGATCTGGAAGATGCATCTGCAAGCCACAGTTTGCTGGAGAAAACTGCGATCGCTGTGCTGTTGGACACCATCATTATCCTCAGTGCATTCGTAAGTTTATTTAAACTCGAAAGTTTAACCTTATTCCTATAAAGTTCATTTATGAACCCACTAAAACACACAGCTCATAACCAAATCTGTAAGTTTTATTTTGAAAGTGACCTTGATACTTCAGTTTTTCAAACTAAGATAGCATATCTTATTTCTTATTTAACAGAATAATGTTGAAAACAAAGTCACTATCTGATGGTTGAAATCTTTTATGTGCACCCTGGTTTTGTTTATAGGAGTTTCCCATCATGCATCACAAAGGATATTTAAAATAATGCCTTGGCTGGAAGGCTGCAGGGCAGCATAAGGACAGACTTTCGCACATGCAACTTGAGTTATTGCGCATTCCTCATGTCACGGCTATATGTAAACAAACAAATACAGAAATCTGACACACAAAGAAAATGTCTCGATATCATGAAGTAGATCTGCTCCGGCACAGACTCAGCAGTCTGCAAACGAGTGGCGATAAGACACATTTATCTCTACAAGTCACGTTTGATGTTTCAGCTTTCTCTTTTATGAAAACTCAGCAAATCTTTCATGTAGTTTATTTCTATACATCCATGTTTTCACATAGCAGGATTTTAATTGGTTTTAATACATCCATCCTTGTCTCATTTATCATCAAAGTGTCATTAAACACTCAGCAGACTCAGAGTCTTCAGATCTGCCTGAGGTCTGTTGTATCTTATGTCATCAACTTCAATTGAATTGTCATCTATAGGTAAAAGATTTATTACTCTAAGTTATTAAGTGGTCTTCTTATCCGACGTCTGCTTGCTGACATAAACCAGACTAAACACGCTGGCAGTAATTAGGAGATTCAAGAGATTTTTCTCTTTTGTTTTCCATCACTATATAATATGTTTGCAGTGTTATATAGGCTGTAAGGTATAGTCATTTTAGGAATGTATTAACTCACGTGGGCCCCCCACTTCACGAGTACAAGAACCAAACTGGAGAATTAGAACAATATGAAGAAAATAATTAACCAAAAAGTTAAAAATTCAACACCTGCAGCAATTTTTAGACTTTCCTTGAACACATTTTAGTTCTTATTTTTAAGGACTGTTCCCTCCAGACATTGTTACAGCTGTCACATGAGGTCGTACATAATTAGAGTAATATTTTTCCTTTCATCTAGAATACCCTGTATATCAGACAACCACCACGTCTCCTGCAGGTCCCATTGTGGGTAAGTTTGGTGAACACAAGTTTGTAGTTTGTCTCAACATTATTTAAACTGACAGACTTTTTAAAGAGTATTTCTTTTTTTCTTTCATCTCTTTGTGCAGAACCAACTCCCTGCCCCTCAGGCTTTTTCAACTCACCCATCTGTCAGCGTGAGTGTGGTTAAACCTGAAATAAAGAGTTTTATGGTTAATGCTAGAAGTAACTGCTTTTATTATTTTCATTTAAATTGCCGGCGCAGAGAAGAACTCAGCTAAAACACCTTGGAAAAGCTTAGAAGCAGACTGTGTCTGTTAAAGGCGGCCGTGGAGGATCAGGTTTGGTACCACTGACTCCGACGCATCGGTCGCCTACAGGCTTAACGTATAAATGCGTGAGATCATGTTTGAAGGCCTTTTGAAATCTGCAGTCTGTTATGTTTGGGTTTAATGGGATGGTGATAATACTGGCAACAGTACACGAGAGTGTACAGTGTCAGCAGATCACACGTAGCCTGATCATGTGACTAGTTTTGGTCCATCAGTGGGGATTTAAGTCGTCTCACGGTAGCAAACGTCATTTGGGACTTTTTGGTGAGAACTGACCCGTCTAATATTAGTAATGGCCTATGTTCAAAGTTTTCTTTTTAGCGGGGAATGCCTTTTTCTGTTTATATATTTATATTCTTTTATTCTAATATTTGCATTTTTTAGTTTTAGTAAACAAATAGTTAAATTCCTCTAACTTGTCTGCTCAGTAACTTTTCTTTCATCCCGTGAGTGGAATAACATGGATTTTCATCAGCAGACTCGGAAAAGCTGATTTAACTTGTCCCGAGCTGCTTGTTGCAGTTACTTCAGTGACGGCTCTGTTTTAGTGCCAAGTCTGATCACATTCCAACACTAGGCGAGGCTCTGTGAGACCTATCTGTACCACTGAGCGCTGCAGTGTGAGAGCAGATCAGCTGATGGAAATACTCTCTGTTCAAGGGGAAAAAAATGTGACTTAATATTTCAGCTGAATTAATCACTTTAATATCTGTTTTTTTCTATCATGAAAATAAACATTTCCAATGTGTTTGTGTGCAGCGTGTAACTGTGACTACAGAGGGACACGATATGGTATATGTGATGCTTACGGACGCTGCCTGTGTCGTCAGGAAGTGGCGGGGGAACGATGTGATCAGTGCCGACCGGGGTATCACTCCTTCCCAAACTGCCAGAGTAAGAATAATGCATGATACTGATGAGTTCACACTGAAACAGAGTTAAGAAAAAAATCTCAACATTACGTTTAGGAATGATGATAACAAAAACTTTTATTTTGAAAGAGTTTTGTAACAGGATGTTAGCTGAATTGTGATTCATAAAAATAATGGTTTAGTTAAATTTGAATTAAAAAGTTCAAAGATTGGCTTAGTTTGTTTAAAAAATGTAAAAACAAGAGAAAAAGTGGCAAAAATTAAACTCACCCAGGATGTTTTATCATTGACTCCAGTTGGACTGTTTCCTAATGAATTGCATTGAATCTTTAGAAGTAATTCCAAAAAAACTTTCTTTCTAATTGGACTGAAGTCTGTTTCATATTTTAGAAAAATCTGAGATATCAATTCCTTAAAAGATATTTTAAAACATCTAGATAGTCATAACTGCTTGAAGTTTTTATTTGCAGCAGAATTAAAATTATATTATCAGGATTCGAACTGAAATCATTTAATCATGTCAGTCCTTGATTTTATGTGTCTTCCCTCAGCATGTCGCTGTGATGGAGCAGGTGTGGTTGAAAGTGTGTGCGGTCCAAACGGTCAGTGTATTTGTCTCCCTAACTATGTTGGACAGGAGTGTGAACAATGTGCACCTGGTTACTATGGATACCCAGATTGTGCTGGTGAGTCAGTTCGATGAAGCTGTTAGTTTCGCTTCATTCACTGTGACCTTTTTTCATGACATGTGTAATAAAATCCTAATTTTCCCACAGAATAATCCCGCTTTGCCGTCTATACTCATTTTTTTCAGTGTATCACATAAACAGGCTGATCCCTGGAGTCCTATTAATCAGTCTAAATTCTGTGTGTTTACTATCCTGCAGCCTGCCAGTGTTCACGAGAGGGTTCGTACGGCACAACATGTAATCCATTAACGGGTCAGTGCCACTGTTATCCAGGTGTGGTGGGCCAGCAGTGTGATCATTGTGCGTCTGGACTCAGGTTTCCTCAGTGTTCAGGTAAACTCCAACAAACCATCACAAAAAAAAATCTAATTTCTGGGTAGAATTATTATTTAATACTAAATAACTGAAAATAGTTTTTCTTGAGGCTGTTTTAAATGATTTTCACAGCTTTTACATGTATTAATAACACATTTTACTGTGTGTTTAACATTCAGAGCCCATCAGCATGTGCAATCCATCAGGAACAGAAGTGTTGGATACTCAAACGGTAAAACACTCAGAATAAACGCCATTTTTAGTTCATCATATCTGCGTCTTAGTCAGGTTTCTATTGACCTTGATAAGAAAAACCTGACCTGGGTGTGGGTTCACATCACATGGACTCACGATCTTACAGCTGATAAGGCAGCTGGACTTTAATCAGAATATTGAGCAAGGAAGTGCTTTTCCCTTGAAATGTTAAGTTCATTAAAAAAAAAAGGAAAGTAAACTTCCTTTCATTTTAAAGAGGAAAAACAAAAATCCCACAAAGCTAGCTGTTAACAGCTTGTTCGTCTAACGCTATGCTTTAAAAAAATGAATGAAAAGCTGTAAGTATGTATCCTAAATCATTTGCTCTGTTGCACAAAAAGATGCAGGCACTCATTGCTGATTTAATCTATCTGCTGGGGAACAAATGTAACTGTAGCTGGAGCTACAAGCCTCAACAGTTCTTACATTCCTGTTGTTTCAGGGCTTGTGTCGCTGCAAATTACATGTAAGAGGCAGGCTGTGTGACAGGTGCAAACCTCTCTACTGGAACCTGGCTACAGATAACCCTCATGGCTGTGTTGGTGAGTTAATACATCTAGCAGTTAATTTGTGTAGGATGTAAAGAAGAAAAGGCTTTGCAGACCTCAGTTTGCACAAAGGGGCGTGTTTTACCTCTAGCAGTTTGACCCCATTTTTAACCAGATTATTGTACAACCAGCAGCCGTCTAACAAAGCACTGATATGAGCCTTGGCAACTTTTACCCATGAATCTGTCAACATGGGACCAGATCAGCTTTCTTGTCCCTTACGGGGGGGCTATTCCTGTTTTTAGCTTTATTTGGATTCATTTAATTCACCAGTTTTTTTATTTGTTGTCATTTTAGCCTTAAAATATAAACTGTTTGTCTTAATCTCCTGAAAGTAGCTTATGCTAGTAAAACAAGGATACTTCTATTATTTCCATAATAAGCTTTTTCCAGATGCCAGTCTTATGTTACAGTTCTGTTCTCCTGGAAGATTGTTATCCCTGCCTCCATGCCTGAAAACACAAGAAGTCTTTTTAATATCTAAAGAATGTCTTTGGTTTACTGCAGCCGGATACTCAGGAGAAGCTTTTCCCTTTTTTTTTTTTTATACGTGTGGATAAAAAGCTTCTGCAAACCTTTGATGTGCAGATCTTTGAACACTGCATGGTTAGGTTTACCATGTGAATGTTACAGAAACCCTGTAATCAGCGTCTATTCACTGTATGTGCCCCGATACATTCTCAGCATAATCCGTCGCCTCGCTTTCTTTTCTTCATACCAGAGTGTCAGTGTAATCTGAAAGGGACGCTGAGTGGTGTTGGAGAATGCGAACAGGTGAGGATTTTCAATTGTTTCCCATTTTACACCTCCCAGCTCATCCCTGTTATTGCTGTCTGACTACTTTGAGTTGTTTTGATGTAAGAAATTCGGCTTTCTTATTTGATTGTGTTCAGAGAGGCGGACAGTGTCACTGTAAGCCAAACGTCTGTGGCCATGCATGTGGGTCGTGCAAAGACGGCTACTTTCTGCTGCAGAAAAACAGTTATTTTGGTTGTCAAGGTAAGACGTTTCTCACAAAACGTCAACTATCTAATCTCACTTGCAGACACTTGTTAGCATGAAAAGACTGAAGTAGTTCTGTAAATCCTGATCTCTTAGGAAAAATAACAATAGTTAGTGAAGCTTCACTTCTTTTCTTTGTTTTTCTGTCACTCTGATAGGTTGTCAGTGTGATGTAGGAGGTGCGCTCAGCGTAGCATGTGACGAGACATCAGGAAAGTGTCAGTGCCGGAAGAATGTAATCGGCCAAAGATGCACAGAGTAAGATGGTTTCAAAGATTTTCTTTGTCAAAGTACCAAATTCATACGTTAACTCCAACATCTGTGTCTTTTTTCCTCTCATAAGACCGGCGCCGAGCTACTACTTCCCCACCCTCCACCAGCTGAAGTTTGAGGTGGAGGACGGCACGACGCCAAACGCCAGACCAGTACGATTTGGGTTTGAGCAGCAAGAATTCCCAGAGTTCAGCTGGAGAGGTTACGCAATAATGTCACCTGCTCAGGTTTGTTCAATGACATTAACATCTTTGATGGAGAGAACATGTACAAATGAGAATGACAGAGAATCACTTTATGGAATATTGGTTTCCTTTCTCAGACTCTCTTTTGCTTTTGCTTCTGCACAAATAATCACCCATGAAGCACACAGCCTGCTGTGATGTCACTGCTGATGTGGGAATCAGCTCTCAGAACTAACACTCTTTGTCTTCAGCCGGAGGTGATTCTAACGCTTAGCCTTGGCTTTCCTGGACCCTTCCATATTCTAATGCGCTACTCCACCCCCCAGCATACAGAGGGGTGGGTAAGAGCGAGGGCGCGGATCATGGTGGTGGACGAAGCTGAAACTTGCTGTGACTGTAAGTGAAGGGACTTGCTTTAGCTCCGTTTCCTCGCCTCAAATCCTGTCTGTTGATTAACGTCCTCTAATTGTTCAACCTCTCTGCCCGCCTAACCCCGTTCTTCCTTTTTAACATCACTCCCTCATCGCCTACTCAAACCCTTGCCACCGCTAGTCAGTGTGTAACTGTCATCCTCGCAGAGCGACGTCAGAGTAACAGTGCATGTTGATCCAAAAGAGGGGAGGCAGAACTCGTTCCGCGTGGTTCTGCGGTTCATTAACCCCAACAGCATCGGTGTGACTGGTAGCATCAAAGCTACCAGTAACAGAGGCGCTGCAGGTAAGGCTGCGTCCTTCATTCCTCCATCAGATCTAACCCATCATTAGAGAAATTACAACACTTCCTTTGTGACGTGTTTGTGTCTCAGTGTTGATTTAGTCTTTTCATGAGTTTATAATAATACAGTTTTCTGTTCTCGGTGCTCTGCAGGGACTGATCAGAGTAAAGAAGTGGTATTTCCTCCAACTACCTCCCCATCCTTTATCACCGTTCCAGGAGAAGGCTTTGCTGAGCCTTTTGCACTGAATCCTGGGAAATGGATCATTCACATAAGAGCAGAGGGGGTTCTCTTGGTGAGTTCATGAAGATTTTTCTTTTAATTTGTGTTGTTTATTCAAAAAAAAGACTCAATTTAAAACATATGAAAAGTAAATTGTCACTCTCCCACATCAGGACTATTTAGTGCTGCTTCCTCGGGATTATTACGAGGCTTCCCTGCTGCAGGAGGAGATCACACAGCCCTGCACTTACTTACACACTGCAAACAAGGATGCAAAGTAAAGTCTCTTCTGATATCTTGTAGTCCCTGATTTTTCTTTCTTTCTTGCAGAATGTAATAACTGAAATATGTCTTTCCACCTGTGTTGTAGCTGCCTGCTGTATAAGCATGTAGCCCTGGATAGCTTTAGCTTTGTGCTCGGCTCTCAGGGAAGACTCACCACCCGGAGTGGACGGAGGAAGAGGAGGCAGGCTCGTGTGCGGCGCCCCACCCCTAGTCACCCAGACATGGCTGCTCTCAATGGGCGACAGGTAAATTGTTGCTAACATCTTGGTTGGACCTGCAGTTTAAATACTTGAGCTACAGAATGTTGCGTCTGTAAATTCCTTAAAAGTTCTTGTATGTAAGGAAATTTGGAGAGTTATTATCTCTTAATAGAAATGTTTGGTCTGTGTTGTGTAGGTGCGGTTGGAGCTCAGTCTGCGTGTGCCTCATCCAGGCCTGTATTCTCTTATTCTGGAGTACGCCAGTGAGGTGGACACAATCCAGAACGTCAACATAGTCATCAGTAGTCAGCTGAATGGCCAGATCTCAGCCAGGGTCAACATTTATAGCTGTGAATTCAAGTAAGTTGCTTCCACATCCATTTTACGTTGATATTACCAGAAGGAGATCAATATTTTGAGCTGATCAATCAATCCATGAATCCATGTAGCACTTTGTGCCGGAGTGTTGCTGTGGACAACCGAAATGAAGTGGGAATGTTTGAGCTTTCTCACAGGACGGAGATTCTTCTGCAGATGTCCACAGCGTCATTCCTATTGGTGAGAATTAAATTCAACTTCAAAAAGCTTCATATCTTGTAGAATTTTAAATAAAACAGTCTCTCTGTGTAGTACAAAGTGTATGCAGTGCCGTTGGAAGAGTTCTCTGTTGAGTATGTGGAGCCAAAGGTGATGTGTGTCTCCACTCATGGTCGCTTCACTGAGGACAGGTAAGTAACCAAACTCACCTCATCTGCTTTCCAAAGTTAAATAGTTTTGAATCAAAGCTTATGACTGTGTGTTTGTATTTATTTGGATTACATGCAGCTTTAATGTTCACATATTTTATATTAGAATTCAAACAACGTGCAGGTGTTTCTCTGTTCTCTAAATGTATTTAGCACAAGTTAGAAATTTTTAAGTCAATTTTTTTTTCTGGCTTAACTTTTGTTCATGAAAACTTCAATTTGGGACAGCTGTGATGTTTGATGCACATCTGTTCTCCAGCTGCATCCTTCCAGCACAGGCCAGAGCATCTTACCTGAACTTGAACTAATCATGAGACTTTTATCGTCCTGTCATTTTCAATGTACTCTCACTAAGAACCTGCCTTCAATTAACCAATATTTTTTAATGTTTAACGTATGCAGCCGATACTGTGTTCCACAACACTTTGAAAAACCGTCTTCAGCATGGATTCTGTATGCGACCCGCGATGGGCAGCTGCTTTCTTCACTTGCTGCTGCTCAGCAGCGGGGAGAAAATGAAGACTGGAGGCAGAGACGGCAGTCTGGGCTGTTTTCTGTCCACAAACCTCAAAGTGATGGCATTCTACTTAAATTTCCTCAGGTATTGGTGGAAAAACTCCACGTTGCTCTTTCTCATCGCATTCTTGAAAACTTTCAGTTTCACCTATAGCGCTCTAAAAGTTGTTATCCTTATTTCTTCTCAGACTGAGATCAGGTTCACGCCAGCTGTGCCACTCCCGGGCAGGTATGTGGTGGTTGTGCATTATCATCAACCCGAACATATTTCCTTCCCTGTGGAGGTGCGAGTACATGCAGGACACACAAAGACAGGTGAGTGTAACAGCTAGTTGATCAAAAACTTTTAACATGCTTTACCATAGAGTTGGATTATTATGGATTAATTTCTCTTTTCTTAATTTGGAAACCTCTTTATCCTGCAGGTGTGATAAATGCAGACTTCTGCCCTGCGGTCTCAGGATGCAGGGAGGTTCTCATTGTTGATGACCGCATCATGCTCGACTTTGACAAGAATCCTCTGCAGCTTCCTACCATCACTGTCACTGTGCCATCTGGGAAAACCCTCATTTTGGTCAGTGAAAGACATTTATAAGACACACCGCTAAACAGTTTGCAGATTTCTTGAAGTTTGGGGTTGTTCATTTGAGGACTTGGCATGCAGCATTCCTCTCTCATCAGACCATAGATTGATCTCATATCACCACCAACAACAATGAAGGGACTGTTTCACAGCTTTGTAGAAGGTCTGCAGACCTCAGATCTGTGCAGGGCAGGGAACATGTTGAGCTCTGCTTGTATGTTACTGCAGAAACATTACTTTCCCATCTTTGTGCACAATAAATAAACAATGACATGTAGCAAGAAGTGGATTTTTGTGGCAGTAGACTTTGCATTTGTTTATATTTTGATTTTGTTTGTGTTTTGTTTAGGATTACATCATGTTGGTGCCTGATAGCATTTACACTCCACAGCTCCTGAAAGAAAAGCCACTGGATAAATCTACAGCTTTTATAAAACAATGCACTGGTGATGGATTCTATACTGAGTAAGTATCAAACACCTGTAAAACATCTTGGTTCTTGTTGTTACTGTGTAGCTGTACCAGATAAATACTGCACACATGTAATCTTTTATCATGTTTTTGGAAATGGCGCCCTCTGGCTGTTGTGATCAGCTGTACATCCTTCACCTATGATTGAATGGTTTCACTTGTTGTTCTGACAGGCCCAGAACCTCTTCTGAGTTTTGCCGAGACTCAGCCCGCTCTCTGGTAGCAGCTTATAATGACGGCGCCCTTCCTTGTGACTGTGACCAGTCTGGTTCTACAGGGACCGTCTGTGATCCGATTGGAGGACAGTGTCCTTGCAGGAGGAACATTATTGGACGGCAATGCACAAGATGTGCCACAGGATACTATGGATTTCCCTACTGCAAACGTGAAGCAATATTAACTTTTGGTTCTTATCTTACTAAATGTCTCCTGGGAACAGGAGAAATACACAATAACAATGCCGATTTTGCAAATTCATCACATGCATGCTCTGACATTTGTCCAGTGTAAACGTATTCACATTTTGGAGCTCAGGAACTCTCTCCGTTTGTTTGCAGCGTGTGAATGTGGCCGCCGGCTGTGTGACGAAGTGACAGGACGCTGCATTTGCCCTCCTCAGACTGTGAAACCGACCTGCGAAATTTGTCAGAATCAGACTTTCAGCTACCACCCGTTGCTGGGCTGCGAGAACTGTGGATGCTCTCCGAACGGCATCAATCCAGATGCAGGTCTTCAGTGTCACGGGATTACTGGACAGTGCAGGTGAGTTAAACGCTGTGCACCTCTATTGCTGCAGACAATTTATCAGCGGCAAATGCAACAGACAGCAAGAATGAGGAACCTGACAGAGAGCCGAGTCCTCAGGTCGACTTGGCCTCAGCACCGTGTCATGACAGGGGGATACCAGTAACTTTTCTAATGTAGATGTGTATGTTTGTGCAGCTGCAAGCCTCTTGTTGGAGGCCGGCAGTGTGATCGCTGCGCTCAAGGTTATTATCGCTTCCCCGACTGCGTGCCTTGCGACTGTCACCGAGAAGGAGTCACATCTAACGTGTGCCACCCTGACACAGGCAGGTGTCTCTGCAAGGTGAGTCTAGCTCATCAAATTACTGATTTCAAAACTCATTTTTGATCTTTTTCCTTTGTGTTTCACTCGATCTTCCTGCCGCCATGTTTGCAGAGAAATGTTGCTGGCGTCAGGTGCGACGCGTGTCGAGACGGCTCGTTTTTTTTTGACTCCTCCAACCCTCTTGGCTGCATCAGCTGCTTCTGCTTCGGCGCCACAGACAGCTGTCAGAGCTCCAGCAAACGAAGAGGGAAGGTGTGAGCATTTTTGAATGCTTTGCAGAGCGTTTTGGCTGATAGAAGTTTTGTGGATTAAAATGTCTTTTCCCCCAAGTTGTGCACACACTTCAGGCTATAACTCATTTTGGATGAAAGTATTTTGATTTTCAGTTAATAGGGAGGCGTTGGTCTGCTGGCACTAAAGCACAATCATATCATGGGAAAAATGTTGAGGATAATAAACCCTAATTAGAACACATCCAATCCCAAACATTCTCTGTTATTAGTATGTAGAGATGAGAGGCTGGCATTTGGAAAGTCCCGACAAAGAGGAGGTTCCTTCAGTGCTGAACACAGCCAGTGACACGGTGGTGGCAGACATCCAGGAGCTCCTTCCTTCTGTTCAAACTCTCCACTGGGTGGCACCACGGTCCTACCTGGGAAACAGGGTGAGTCAGAGGCAGGAGACACAGTGATCATTGGAACATTAGGTCAGTAAATAGATACAGCAGGTTAAATACTGAATACTATGTGGTATTTTTTTTATTATACTTAATAAACAGATCCAGTTTAATTCGTCACAGCATTTACAGATTCAAGAAGATCTGAACACTTTTAGAATCAACTGTTTAATTTACAGTGAATGTGTATTTTCACACACTTTATTAAAACATATGTACAGTACATAGATGAATGCACACAGGCTTGTTCTTTTTGAAAACACAGTTTTTCTATATACCTTTATAAACCAAACTCACTTTTGGTTTTATCCACCTTCTGTTTAGGTTTCTTCGTATGGCGGTTTCCTCACATACCAGTCCAAATCCTTTGGGATCCCTCGTGAGGGGATGGTTCTGATTGACAGAGGACCTGACGTTGTGTTGACTGTGTGTAGAGATAATAATGTTTCATCCTACATTTATTCAAATTATTCTTACTGACATAAACAATGTGTTTATTTGTATTTCTTCTTTATTTTACTCCTCCAGAGTCGGGACATGAGCCTGATCCATGTGGCTCCGCAGGCTCCACTTCCAGATAGAATGTATCAGGGCAGAGTCCAGCTCCTCGAGGTACAGCACAACATGAATCTCATTTACCTCCAATTTTATTTTTCTTGAGATTAATCTTCATATTTTCTTTTTACAGGGCAACTGGCGCCATGCTGGTACCAACAAGCCTGTTTCCAGAGGGGAACTCATGATGGTCTTGACAGGTCTGGTGGGTTTGAGGATCCGAGCCCTTTATTTTACTCAGAGCCAGCGACTCAGTTTGGGAGAGGTGGGCTTGGAGGAGGCTACAAACTCAGGAACTGGAGGTCCTGGAAACTCTGTGGAGGTTTGCTCCTGCCCTCCTCAGTACACTGGAGACTCATGTGAGGTGAGTGAGCCTCGACCCTATGAACAAGGGTTTTCAAGCTTCTTGTGCTCAGCCAATACATCAAACTATGCATTATAGCTTGAAAAACAAAGTTTTTCTATTTAAATAACCAAAGCCATAAAGACCATTACCTTGATGAGTGGGACACTTTTGATGAGACTTAGAGGACACTGCTAATAAATGAATCTAAAGCATAATTTCATTCATAATTGCATAATATTCAGGTACATTCTTTATTTTGAGCCTATTTGAGTGTAAAATTGTTGCAAAATGCAAAATATTTAGAATTTGTATGGGGTAAGATTGCTGACAAAAAGACACAGGAATCGAGAAACTGTGACGGGTCACAGGCTTATTAATGGAGCACAGACACATCAATGCCACTAGACTTTTAAACTTAATGGAACCAAGATGACTGACCAACAAACAACAGAAAAAAATCAGCTAATATTCAATAGTTTATAAATACAGTTACTAAAAAACAGTTTGTTTACTTCATACAGCAACATAATCTGTTGTCCAACTAGTGGCATCGATGTATTTGTGCTCCATTAACAAGCCTGTCTATTCTCAAAGGATAGATTTGTATTCACCCTCTGTAAATTTGGACTTTGTATTGGTGAATTCTTGAAGTTGTAACTTTTTAGTTTGTATTTTCATACAGATGTTCTACATGTTTATATATAATTTGGCAGAAACGAGTTTACAAATTGCATGAATTGTTGATAGATAATACATGACTTTTGGACAGTAATCTTACCCCATTAGAATAAGAATCAGAGACTTTATTTATACCCAAGGGTAAATTTGTTTCACAGTATGAGTCATTAACATTGAAACATACAGACATTTCTATATAAGACATAAAAACATAGCATAAAAAACATAAAAGCTTATTGCCATACAGCTCGGCGATCACAACTGTATCATTGTTTTTAATGTCCCTACCATGATAAAAAGAATCAATAATGAAGTCTTTTATTCTGAAATCCGCTGAGTGGTGGATTGAACGGTCATATTGTAGAGCCATGAAAGGCAGCTTAGAAAAAACTGTGGTTTGTAATTAATTTTCTAAATCATAACAGCAAAATTTCATTTTTTGTTTTTGGGAGACGAAGTTATGACAGAAAAAGTGTGTGAGGTCCATTATAATCTTACTCTGTAAGATTAAGAGTGCTGAGAACGGATGTGGATCATGCAGCCGCTTCCTGTTAATCTCTGTTCACTCAGTCAATGGTTTTTTTGTCAACAAATGGTTGAAATGGAATTAAATATTTCTTCAAGCGGGATCAAAAATCCGTTTTGCAATGCAATCCTCTGTGTCTGAGGTTTGTTCTATGATAAACTAGAACATTCCGACAAGAATCTGTTTGAGTAAATGTTCTTTGCGTCTCTCCCTGCATGTTTTCCACAATACCAACATAAATCTGTCAGAAAGTCTGAGAACATCTGATACAAAAACACTTATTTTGCTTCTCTGCTCAAAAATTCATTAGTGCACTGCAGCTTTTCAGTGGACGCTAGTCGTGGCTATCATGCTCAGTGCTCAGTCGGGGCTGATTCTTAAAGCAATTAACACACATGCTCGAATAGATAAGGCAAAAGAAAAAAAAATCTGTTACTTATCTTTGAAAAAGCCACTAATTATTGCTTGTATGAGCACATAATGATCATGAATTCTTCTTGATGAAAAGAGAGTGATTGCAACAAATTTTCTCCCCCTGATTCCGACATGTGCAAATGTTCCCGAACAAACAAAAATACAGAAAAAGAATTTGAAAAGGTGAGAGTGAGAGGAGTGATCTTTCTTTCAGCGCTGAGACGCAGGGTGGGGCAGTTTGTTGACTGAGAAGGTATTTTGTCTCCTTGAGGACCTTGTTCTCCACCTCATAGTTTTTAGGGTGTTCTGACTTGTCTGAAGCAAGTGCCACACCTTTTTCTCTGAGGGGTAATTTATCAGCTGAGGTGCGCCTGCGTTGAAACGACTGGAAAATACCTGTCCAAATATTGTATCCGCAGGCTGGGATGTGTGGCACTGACATCAGTGATTCTACAGCTGTAAACACTAGTTATAAGACGTGCTGGAATGTGAGATCTAAATGTTAACTTGATGTAGTTAATAAGGAGAATGGTTTTATTTAAATTTCCATTCTTTGTGTTTGAATTTCTCAGATTACTTTTGACTTTCCTCTGTTTTGACAACAAAACCAAATGAACTGTTATTAAAGGAAGTTATTTAAATATTGTTTAAAAGTGAGTAAATTTTTATTCCTGCACTGATCTTATGTGTGTGTTCCTGATCCATTTTGGGCGTGTGTAAGGGAAGTTGATAATATGTCCCCAGAGGCGCTATTATGAGGTATCTTGCTTTAAAATGGTGGGTGCAGCACTTGGCAACTTAATGTTACTCATAAACTGGAGTTGGTTCATCGGAGTGTTCCTCTACTTCATACCACTGACACACCTAGTCGTGTCTGTGTGTTCGAGGTGAGTGAATCAGAGCTGACTGGTTCGTCTGAGGAGGTCTGACTTTCCCGTCAGTCACACATTTGCACAAAACCTGAAATAACAAACAAGTAAATTCAAACCATGTTGGTTTTTTTTTAAAAACGTGGAACACATGAACCCAAAAGGATTCCGAATGTTGTAATTTTCCATCTTTTTTGTTTTTCTGCTGAAACTGCAGATTTTTTTGTACCTGCACATTTGTGGACTCGAACTCTAACCAATCTGATTCTTGTGTGTCAGTGTATGTTAAGTAAAGGAGAGAGAACATGTAAACACTTGCTTGGGAGTGCTTGTACTTCTTGCACACACTCATGCTGGTCTACAAGACTGACTCAGGTGAATGAGGTGTGTCCTCATTATGTTGTGAGGTGTTTAAGAAGCCGAGGCAAAGGGTGAGCAGAGCTTTACTTCACACAGACTAGACTCTGGGAATGTCGCATACGTGGATGGATAGAGGCTGGCGTAAAGGGGTCCAGTTACAGACCCTGATGGTTTGGACTTTTATTGGACTTTGCTGTGCTGGGAACAGACCCCTCAGCAGGCATGAGCGTCCCCACCACATCAGGCACCGAGACAGACATGCTGAGAGGACACAGAGTAATACGCTTCATGTCCAAGGAGCTCAGCAGATTGAGTTTCCATCTATAAATGATCAAGGAACACAAGTGGTGCAATATCCCTCGTCACACAATAACGGACAGACAATTCAGTATCCTTCGTTTTTTGAAAATTCTCAGATTCAGGTAAAAATCTAGTTACATCTCGTTGTAAAAAAACATGTTATTTTACTTTATTTTCTGCTTTTCAGCTTTAAAATTCATGTATGCACTGTCTTATAAAGCACAGGACATTTTTTATTGTTAGTTAATAGTTAAAGACACCAAAGTCAGTTCGAGTTTATTGGTTTATGCTGCGCAAAATCTCTGCAAACACTTCAAAACTCTGGCTAAGTAATTCAAAGATGAATGAGATTTGACATTTTTTATGTTTATAACTGCATTTACACAAAACCCTGGAAGTTGATGTTTACTTGTTTCTAACGCTGACATTTAAAAATCAACACTCTTTTAAATAACAGCTTATTTTGCTCTCATTTAATGGGTCTTTTTTATATTACTATTTTTTTATTCATGTAAAAAAAAGGACATTTTTCTTCTCGTCGGTAATTGTGTGTTTGTAACTGTGTATTTTTCCTCAGAAATGTGCACCTGGCTTCTATCGGGATGGCAGTGGATCATACCTGGGCCGCTGTGTGCCCTGCGAGTGCAACGGTCTGGCTGACGAATGTGAGGATCTTACAGGAAGGTGTCTGGTAAGAACAACATACTGCTCTTTAACCTTTTGCATCGGGCGTTAGAGTCACAGGTGTGCAGACATCAACTCAGACCTGATTACCACAACCTAGCTGACTAAGTGGTGAGCTGATGTTTAGTCATAGTCATGACCTGTTGTCCTCACTACAGCTGCATTGCACACTGTTATTACAGTTTTTCACCATCAGAAAGCTTCATTTCATCTGTACTGATTTGCCCTCTTACACATTAAACCCTTTGATAATAGGATGAGCATTTATGCTCTTTAAAAAAAAAAAAACTTGTGCGAGGGTACATTGAATTATGTAATCTTGTGATTTGTCAATGTAAGTTCTTGTTTTTTTTCTATTATTATTTTAAGATGGAGCACCTCTCTCTTCCCAGGTATGAATGGATGTATGTGAATGAGTGTAGATTTGATGGCGTTAATGTGTTGTGTTTTTCTTTGCTTATAAAATCCAATTAAAAAAAAACCTTGTGTAATTGTAATGAAAGATAAGACTGTGTCTGTGCATGCAAGTCATGCATGGAGAGACATATTTACAGCTCAAAGCCAAATGCCACAGAGCGAGTTTATCCTTCTGTAATGACAAGAAATATCTTGATTTATTCTCTATAGAAGCTTGTATTTATGCTCCAGTGTAAGAACTACTATAAAACGTGTTTGTAAAACAGAAAACATGATGAGACAATTGAAAAATACAGCATAAAAAAAATAAACCATTTGTAATATATAATACATAATTTGCAAAATACATGTTATTCATGTTGGAAGGAATCTGTCATTTCATTCTCAGAACTGTCGGTACAACACAGCTGGCGACAGATGTGAGCGCTGCAAAGAAGGTTACTATGGCAGCGCGGTACAGAGGACATGTACCTTGTGCCCGTGCCCATCAAGCGTAGCCACAAACAGGTGGGTGAGAAAATAAAAAACAAGCACTTCATTCCTAAAGAATAATCAAATCGAAATGAACATTTTGTGAATGACATCCCACCCTTTGTGTTGACGGTTAGTTTCGCAGTCGGCTGCAGAAACGTGTTTGGAAGCATCCAGTGTTTCTGCAAACCGGGTTACACTGGAGACAGATGTGGGAGGTGAGTGTCTGAATGGAGGAACAAAGGTTGTGCTGACATGAACATTGTTACTTATTTTGGGTCTTTTTATTTGCGCTTCATGTAGCTGTGCTCCTGGTTACTATGGCAACCCGTTGACACCAGGGGGAAGCTGTCAGCCATGTAATTGTAACGGAAACAGTAACAACTGTGATCCCAGGACTGGAGGTTAGATTCTGGACTCTCACTGTGTAAAGACTCGTTACGTTCTACAATCTGATTATTATTTAAATGTGTTTCATTAGTCTGTAAGAACACTCTGGAGCCGGGAGACACAAACACAGATGAGCAGTGCCAAGGTAAACAGAAGGTGTTCCAACAGTGTCCAAATTTTGAAAGATCCTTTTTTACCAATTGTCTGTTTTAATTTTCTGGTTCAGAATGTGATAATTGTGCCCTGACTTTGCTTCGTGACTTGGAAAAGCTTGATGATCTGTTGGAAAGGGTTAAGAATCAGCTGGGTAACATATCTGTCAGCGCCACCACTAAAAACAGACTGGAGAAGCTTGAGAAGGCGGTGTCAGAAACAAAGGTGACGTGCAAATTTATCCTAAACTTTCACATTAACTCTTAATGTTTTTTGGCATGAGTCGGAGCATCTGATGGGATATTTGATGGTATTTTTGCATCATGATATGCAAACAAAGAATTTTAAAACTTCATATTTTCTGCTTCAAGCTTGAGAGAGCCAGCTGCAAGATTTAAATCTGATTGGTGCATCTTTATTTTAAATTTCTGCAGGTTCTTGTCAACAAATTCAGCACCGACATCAACTCCCACAAGTCCAAAGTGGACCAGCTGGAAAAGGACATGACCAATCTCTCAGAGGATGTTAACTCACTCAGCGACAAGGTGGACTTCCAACTAATACTTGATGTTATGTTAATCCTAAAGGGTAGAAAAATCAGTAACAAGTTGTGCATAAATGAGCAATTTTGAAACGTGCTTTTTATTTAGGCATCTGGGAGGGCTGCTGAAGCTGACAAGGCTCTGGAAAATGTTGAAAAAACTCACAAGAGGGCAACAGATCTGAATTTAAAGATTTTAACACTACTGGAGAAAATAGCAGGTAAAGGACAACATACACAACTTCTCTTTCCTTTGTGTTCATGAGTCTGTAGCTTTTGCCTGACTGATTCACCTGACCACGGGTATTATCTTTCAGATTTACTCAGACAGCTGCAGAATCAAGATGGTAGGGGTGATTCGCTGCCTAGTGACAGCTTGAATAAAATGCTGGAGGAAGCTCAGCGCATGGTAAAGGAGATGGAGATGAGAAACTTTACCCCTCAGAAGACAGCTGCTGAAAAAGAAAGAGAAGAAGCTAAAAAACGTATGAAACATAACGTCCTTACTATAAATCATCATAAAATGTTCAGAGGTTAAGTTCAACATTTCAGGTGAAGAAGGTTTCCATTGACCTCCAGTACTCTGCTGTCTCTCCAGTTCTAGACTATATCAAAGCTAATATGAGTAAACTGTGTGATCAAAACGAGGCAGCAGCAAAGGATCTCCTAGGCTCTCTGAAGGATTATAATGACAAGCTGAAGGAACTGGACCAGGCTTTGAATGATTCACGAAACTTGGTAAAAAAAGCAAATAACCAGAATGGTCTCAATGCTGAGACACTGGAAAAGCTGCAGGTATAAAACATTGACAAAATACCACCAAGGTATTGATTAAGTTTTCAGCAGCAGACTTCAAATACAACACATTCGTTTGTTTCCTTCAGAAACGTATTCTGGACTTGGAAAAAGAGCGGAAAACCGTTGAGGACCAGATGTCCATGGCTGAGGACGAACTTCAGAAAACAGAGGATTTCGTTAAAATGCTTGAAGACAGCAAAACGGTACATTTTACAGTATTTTATGATGTATTTTATGACATGATAGATCATTCACTGTCATATAATTCTCGAGTTATAATCCTGTTAGATGCCGTTAGATGTTATGGTTCCATGCGCCATCTGCTCTGTTAATGATCACAGTTTTTCCTTTTTTGTGCGCTTATGTATTGTTAGTGACATTTACTGGTGTTCAGGTCTATATGCATCCATTCACCTGCCTTTCCTCTCTTCTGCAGGACTATGAAAAGCTGGCTGCACAGCTGGATGGTTCCAAGACTGACTTGACCAAAAAAGTGAATGAGATCAGCAAGGCAGCAGCCCAGGCAGACATTGTTGAGGCTGCAGAGGAACATGCAAGAAACTTAAGCAAACTAGCAAAAGACCTTGAGGAGTAGGTTTATTGTTCATCTATTAAAAAAATACAAATAAACAGAATAAACTACTATCTCATCTACTATTTTATAGACGATTTCTGGGTTCAGTCAGTACAATTCAGTCTGCAACAAAGCTGTGCATTTAACATCCAGATTTCTTGGTTCTTTTCTTCCTATATCATATTTTATAACAGTGCTATCAAAAATGCAAGTAGACGTTCGGAAGTGCGTGATGCGAAAGACGCCATCGACGCCTACAAAAACATCACAGATGCTATTAATGCTGCAGAAGCAGCAGCCAAGGAGGCTAAGGATGCTGCAGACACTGCTCTAAACGTCAGTCCCAGACTTGGTATTTTATATTTTAACTATCCAGATTTATTCATAGCATGATGTCACGTCATCAAAGGTGTTTTTTTTTTCTTTAGAATGTAAAAAAAGAGAAGCTCACGGATAAAGCAAAAGAGCTGAAAAAGAAGAGTGATGACCTGCTAAAGACTGCAAAGGGGACAGAAGAAGACCTTCATGGTATTTAGACACTCTTAAATACTTGTTTTTAAGGTATTTTACCATTTTTCTTGCTAAGTTTTGTTCTTCTGTTACAGACAGTGCCAATAACCTAAACAACTTAACAAAGCAGCTGATCGAAGCTGAGAAAAAAAAACAGGCTCTTGAGAAAGAGCTCCTTGATGCTCAGAACAAATTAAAAGACACCAAAAGAGGTATAACGGAGTAATTCAAGCAGTTTTTGTCACAGATGTACCGATTCTACATGTGTGTATTTCATTGTACTTTAGCTGTATTTTGCTTTGTTTTTTGCCATTTAGATGACATTGATGATATGATTGTCAATGCGAAGGAGAAAGCAGCTTTAGCTAATGATTCAGCTACTAATACTATGGACAAACTCAATGCCATCAGAAAAGAGATTGACAAAATCAATGTGACGCCTGTGGCTGGTAACCTCAGCAATATCCTTGATGATGTGGATCAATCTGGTGAGTATTTGAAAATATATCCGCAGGAAAAATGATTAATGCTTGTTTTTTTTTTTGTTCTTTTTTTTCAGCAAGTATTGATTACCAAAAAAAAAAAAAAAAAAATTTTCACACTCTGCAATCTGTTCTCTAACTTTTCTTTTAAATCCAGTGAAGGATTTGCTGAACACTATCCCATCTCTGAAGGATAAGATCTCAGAGATGGAAAACCTGACCTCACAGATCCCACAAGTCAACAACATAACTAAAAGCATAAACAACATTAAAGAGCTCATTGAACAAGCCAGGGATGCAGCTAACAGGGTGAGCTTTAGCTCTCCACACAGCCGTACATCCATGTAATGTCTAGAATTGCTTCATTTATCCCTGTTGCATCTCCAGATTCCAGTTCCTGTGAAGTTTACCGGGGACGGTCATGTTGAGTTGCGGCCACCAAAGAGCCTGGAGGATCTGAGAGCGTACACATCTCTAACTCTGTCGCTGCAGAGACCTATCGGCAGGGGGGATGGAGGACGCAGGCGCAGACAGCTGCAGCAGGGCATGTTTGTGCTGTACCTTGGCAACAGAGATGTGAGTAAATTAAAACTTCCTGCAGCAATTTGGATATTGAGACGAGTGTTTTGCACCTGGCACTAACAAACTTTGTGTTGCAGTCCTCGAAGAATTACATAGGTCTGGTTTTGAGAAACAACATATTGTACAGTGTGTACAAGCTCAATGGAGTTGAAAATGAGATGATATCAAGCTCTATTACAGCATCTGAGTCTGACTCAGCTAAATTTGACCGCGTGGAACTAAGAAGGTAAACAGACCATTTTATTCACCACACTTATGCATTTGTAGTTAGCTCTGTTTGTACACGGAGAAAGGAGTGAAAATAAGTATATCCGTATTTTTTTTATCTTCTGTGGTTTAGAATTTACCAAGATGCACAGCTAGTATTGACCAAAGATATAACCTCTACCACAACGACACCCCCCATTAAGACCAGCACTGAAGGAAAGGAGACCAAAAACCTCATGGAACTCAGTCCCAGTGATTATGTTTTCTATGTTGGCGGCTACCCCGCTAACTTCACAGTAAGGAGCAGGAGCAAAAATAATTATTTATTTATCATTGAAAACTGCGGGTCTTTAAAATAATTCTGTTCTCTCCCCAGCCACCAGCTTCCATGAGATATCCAAAATATAAAGGCTGCATTGAGTTTTCATATTTTAATGACAAAGTTTTGGGTCTCTACAATTTCCAAAGAGCTGAAAATATTAATTTGGAAGCTCCCTGCAAAAGGTATGATTAACATGGAGAGAAACTGGTTTGCATTTTAAACCACAAATGTGACTAGAAATGCCAATTTTTTTTTTTTTTTGCAAGAGTTTTTATCTATTATTTGTTTTTCTCTCTCATTAATTAATAAGTTGTTCATTGAAAGATTTGTGTCTATAAAAGTATGTCAGTAAGCTGACTAATTCCTGAATCGATACACATGAAGTGTTTTTTTACTGATGTTTCTATCCAGACCTGCTTCTCGAACTACGTCAGAATTTTTTGATGGCACTGGTTATGGAAAACTGTCAATAAATATTGAAAAGACTGTTCTAAGGCTCACAGCCAGACTCTTAAATCAGAGAAGTGGACTGATCTTTTACTTAGGAAATGAGGTAATTATTTTTTTTGCATATTGAGTTTTATTTTTAATGCATTTTGTATTGGTATTCTGCAAATCCTGTTAAAATCTTTATCATTTATTTCTCTGTTACACAGAACCATTATTTATACATCACTGTGGAGGATGGTAACTTATTTGTATACAGTGATTTACTTAATCAATCTCCAGTTGGTCCACAGGATCCACAAATAAAATTATTACCAGTAAGGACCATTTTGGGTTTTTATTTTCTGCCTGTTTTTAGTCTAAGTGACTTTATTTGGGTATTTCCTTAAAAAGTAAGTAATTTATCTGTATCTTTCTGCTCTTTTCAGTCAAAAGATTGGAGAGATATAACTGCTTACATAAAATCAGAACTACTTGCAGTCTCCATGGATACTCAAAGAATAAATACGAAGGAACTGAAGTACAATATCCAAGAATTTACAGAACTTTCTGTGGGTGGCATACCAAGAGAGATAAGGGAAAGGTATATGATCATTATTATTCCCATAATTTATAAATACAGGATACAGTATACAATATTGCACAAGATATTAATGAATTGGAAACAGTTTTTTATGTTGGGACAGTATTTGTCATCTTGCTAGCGGTGTTCCTCAGGGCTTCCATATTGGGTCCAAAATGTTGAATTTTCTATGTGAAATAGATTATCACTGTTTCAAAATAATAAAATTAATAATTTTGTTTTGGTAAAATATTTAGGGAGGCATTACAAATAATTACCTTGGAAATGTACAAAATAAAATGAAGGTTTAATTTAAAAAACAACAATGCATCACTCGGTTTATGTAAAACGGAGTGAATCTCAGTTGGCTGTTAGAAGTCTACCGATCTAAATTGTAGAGCTGCACATTGTAGCTGTAAATAGAGTGAGCATAGGAAGTGGAAGTCAACAATATATTTTTCTTAGTGTCATAACGGATGATAAAATAAAATTAATCAATTTGATTTACCATTGATTCTACCAAATCGGGATCATGTAAGGGTTTGAGACAGTACTTTAAAAAAATACTCCATCTTTTGAATACTGTTGAAAAGATAATAAATAAAATCGAGTACATATTTTCTTTTTCTGTCTAGATGGAACATCACCATCCAGCCATACAAAGGATGCATGCAGGATATCAAAGTAAATGGAGAAAAAGTATACTTTGAAGAATCAGTGGGCGTCAGCAACCATTGTCCTGTGGATTTACTGGTAGGATATTCCTCCTAGTGAATATTTACTTTGTTGTGCTGTTCAGTCAGATTCAGTTAATGAGCTGATGTTTATTCTGTCCAGGCTTCACACGAAGCACAGCTCAGCTCAGGGAGCTCCCTCTCAGCTGACCTACCAGGCTTCAGTCTGGACAAAGACCTCACCGTCTCTCTGGGGTTCAAGACCATAGCGAATCAGAGCATCATTCTGCAGAACACAAACCTGGTCAGTGTTTATATTAATTCTAACACATTATCTTTATATTTTTCACTCTTAATATTTGTGTTTAATGGCTTAAATTTATTCCAGTTTCAAAACCTTTTTTTTTCTCTGATTCTAGGCAAATGCGATGAACCTTGGATTGCAAAACGGCCACGTGACTCTGCAATTTAACAGCAAGATTTGGAAATCCAACAAACAGTACCACGATGGGCAGTGGCATTACTTGACTGTCACCAGAAGAGGACAAGAGTAATAAAAAAAAATATACATACATATATATATATATATATATATTATTATTATTATTTCACAGTCAGAAAGTTAAACACTGTTAGCACTGCAGCTGAGGGGAAATCTGCCTTCTTGCACCACTGCTTGCTCACAAAGCTAAACCTAAGATGCACTCAAATACAATAAAAACTTGAAGTGAATAAATAAATATATTTGTTTTTCCTTTTCAGGATCACACTGTGGGTTGATGATGATGATTTAGGCCAGGAATACAGTGGCACCATGCCCATACCTGATACAAGCGGGAAAATCATTCTGGGAAATGGAAATTTCAAGGGCTGCATTTCCAACTTATACACACGGCGGTAATTTTTTAAATAAACTTTTTTAGATTTGTATACAAGTACATTTTAGGGATGCAAAGATACTGCTTTTTTCAAACTGATACGATACCGATACTTGGATCTAAGTACTTGCTGATACTTCTACCATGCACAACCAATGCAATGAATTGGAAGACAGGTTTTTTTTTCTTCTGGGCTTGTTACAACAAATGATGGTGAACTTGATAAAAAACAATAAAATATGAACAGAAATGACCACAAAACTAAACTTTCAAGTGAAAAATAAACAATTTCAGTGAAATTATTGCAGAGTTTCCACACTTTAAGTACCGGTTCATGGTATCAGATACCAATATGAGTACATTAGAATGGTATCGGTGCATCCCTCGTACATTCAATTTATTTTTTCATTAAAGCCAAAATGCGATTGTTTATCTCCATTGTTTTATTGGGTTTATTTGATATTTGTTTGATCTTGTTATTGCAGGTCAACCGATTTGTACAACGCTGAGGACTTCAGCTTCTTCACAGCTTCTGAAGGCATTAAGCTGGATATGTGTACGGCCTTCAGTCCCGTTCAACTAATGCAGGACCGCAACATTAAAAAGGTGAAGGTTTCTAAAGCACATGTTGTAATACAGAATGGAAACATGATTTTATTCCTCTAAACAGCTAAAAGTATTAAGATAAAATCTTTTTTAAATAATATTTGAATAATCTGAGGTATCCGTGTTCAATCATAAAAATCTGTTAAGCATAATTAACTTGTGGTTTAATAAAGATTGATTGACTCCTGTCACTAAACGTAAGTTATACCTAATTTACTCAATCTCTTTTAATCATTTCCTGACTGTACTTACAGTAAACTTTACTGCCTCATTTCCAGAGATGAAGAAGAAGGAGTCCTAAGACCTGCTGATGTGGACAAGAGTCTCATTCTGAGTTGAAATCCAGAGTCTTCCTTTTGTTATGAACCACCTCATTTATTTACAGTGTAATCCAATAAAAAAACTTGCATGAATGCTTCAGTACTCATACCAAACGAGAACATGTATTGTATCCCATTTGATTTCTTTTCTATTTAAATTCATCTACAAACTTGTCAATAATAACCTTGAAATGATTTCATGTCTCTTCTCTTTCTTTCATGTGACAGTCATTCTCTGACTCTAACGGTCATTCACAAGCACATATTCCCTCTAACTCACTAATGGCACTAATGACTTACACACAATCAAGTCTGATCAATAATAGCAGGAACCTCTCTCAAATCAAGCAATCAAGTAAACACAGTCAGATCAAGACCATACAGGCTGCATTTTAAATGTGATATTTAAGGGTTAAAAGTTACATAAAAACACTGAACCAGAGTTTTTATGCCCTTGAACTTCAGTGCTATACAAAAACAAAACTGAGGACAAAAAATTGGCTAAATGAAATTCATTATAGGTAAAGCACTGAACTAATTGAAGTAGACCTTGGGTTGAAGTTAGAAGATGTTTCAATGAAGCTCAGCCGTTCAAGGAAAAGTAGTGTTTTATTCAATTATTCAAGTATTCAATTGTCTTTTAAAACATTTTTTTTTCTTTCTAATCTATGAACATTGCACTGATTCTTCCAATCACACTTGTCTTTGCATGCTCATCCTCTCTATATAAATAGGTAGTTTGGTATGGAACAATGTATTGTTCTGCAGTCTTTGACCACTAAGGATTAATAATTATCAGGACACTTTGTGAGGTTATGAAAATAAGTTGATATGACAGATAAAGAAGCAACAGAAAATGAAAATAGTGGAAAAGCTTGTGTTTTTAAATTAATTCTAAAGGGTTTCATAGTGTTTGAGATAAATATATGTAGGAAGACCTATTACTTTAAGTAGATCACGTCCATTTTTTTTAATTCTATTCGAGTTAGACTCTAGGAGACATTTTAGAAATATGTGTCAACATGTGCATTTTCTGTCACTGTGTTGTAATTAAACCTGCTCCTGAGTGCAGGTCAAACTGTAACCACCCCAAATCACGAGCACGTTAATAAGCTCAAATCCTTAAAACCAATTTAATCAAACACTGCTTTAAAAAAAAGAGTTCAAAAACCTTAATGTAACAAAATATGAGACATTTATATAATGTAACTCTAATTCTGACCGACCTTTTAACCTCATGCATGAATTACTACATCTGTTTTAATGAAATTTTTAATTATGACTCAATCTGATCTTAATCTCCTCAGATTCCAATTATTCATCTGACAAAAATGAAATTTGTTTTTAAATCAGATAAAACAATCATTTCCTGGTTGTAGGTGTGTAAAACCTCAAATGATCTGGTTCAATTTATCTTTATATGAATGTAGACAGAATAAATCTTAATTATTGCTTTGTGGGTAAAACCCATATATAAACTTCACTGTTGGGCAGTTATAATTTTTTGTGTAAAATATATCAAACATGGTAAATAGCTTGATATTTTTGAGAATATGGTCACTCGAAGAAGGAAGAACATGATCTCAAAGAAGCAGTTAGTGAAACAAGGCGTTTCTTTTTTGCAGCCAGACTGTGAGACGTGGCGTTTCATCAGAGCTGTCAGTGATTCAAGCACCGACTTGTGCTAAGATCCTTCTGTTATGTGTTTTTGTGCTGCTTTAGGATCACGTGGTAAAGGTGATAAATGAAAGTGTATCACCGTGTGAGCTGCCAGCCCAGGTTCAACATGCCTATCGCTTGGGGGGGCCAGTTAGCAGCCTGAGTTACAGCCTTCCGCTGCAGGTCTTACAGCCCAGGTGAGTGGGCAGTTTCACACTTTTTGTCAATTCAAAGTTTGTTCCCTGCAGTTTAGGAGGAGGTCTCCTTCTTTTCCAGACCCCACTTCTCTCTGGATGTCAGAACTCGTTCTCCTGAAGGTTTGTTGTTCTTTGCTGCAACCAGAGGAGGGCAATCTCACCTCGCCTTATACATGTCAAAGGGCAGGATCCGACTGTCTGTCGCCAAGAAGAAGGAAATCTTCAACCGAGAGAAATACAATGATGGAAAGTGGCACTCGGTCTGTGGATATCCTCATTCCAATCATTATTTACCTAAAGCAACATTTTTTTTGTGGAATTTTATTTTATTACAATATTTTAAAGATGTTGCTCACCAGTATGTGATGTCTTTAGGTTGTATTCAGTTTGGAAAAGAAGAAATTCCGACTGGTTGTGGATGGAATCAGAGCTCAGGACGGTCAGCTGACGAGCGCTGAGCTCAAATCAATGCAACAGTTCATGTCACCTGTGTACCTGGGCAGTGCCCCAGAATCCTTTTACAAAGAGTTAAAGGTCTAAAAAAATCTAAAATAAAAAAATTATGCAACTAACAAAAAAACTGAAATATATATTTAATTGTTTAATCAAGTATTTGTTTTCACTTTTAGTCAAAGGCCCTTCCAAAGCAGTGTGTGTCTGGCTGTGTGCGCAACTTTAAAATGAACGGAGCCCAAATTTCAAACTCAACTACAAACTATGGTGCAGGACCCTGTTTTGAGGGACAGACACAAAGAGGGGTGTATTTCTCAGGAAATGGAGCTCATGTTATCATCAGTAAGTTAATCGGGAATCTTGTTATACTGCAAATTTTTTAATTCAAGTGAGAATAACAAATATACGTTAAAAATCAGGGGTGTGTCCACATGGGTGGTCCAGGGGGGCACGAGCTACCCTTCCAATTAGACTAGCCACCCCATGTCCCCCCCCCAAGCTGAGAAAATCAAATTAAATCAATACTTTTATGTTAATCAAAGAAAATTGTTAATGAAAATGAACCATTGTGCTTTGACTGATTTTTATTTCATTTTCAGAATCATAATCAGGTTCTTTTTCTAACTTCGTTCGGTGTTTCACTATGGGAATCGCTCTAGGCGTGACCATCTACGGAAGCTCCAATGACACAACGTCTGTCCATGACAGACAGGTTGAGCCGTGGTCCAGGCTCCGCCTCCTCCTATCACCACGGCCAACCAACCACTCCTTACTCATTCTCGCTTTCTTCCCGTGTGGAACTATAGCAAGCTCCCTCAGCGCGGTCAGGCTAACTCGGATACTGTTCAACAGTTCTCAGGCGTCCCGTTAAGGAGCACGTCGCCGAACGCAGTCCCGACCCTGGTCTGCATCGTGCTGATTCCTTCGCAGGCTTCGGTAACAGCATCCGTGTAAAGCGAGTTGTTTCACCCGGCTGTTACGAGCGGGACCGGACACCTGCGAGTTTCTTTCAGGCTAACACGTCAAGGTGAGCCTGAATCCAGCCTAGCATTTAGTTGTTAGCAAACAAGCTGAATCAGCTAACGTGTCACGGCGAGCTGACTCTTCTGTAGCTGCAAGCTCGGTATTAGCCCCGCGGCTAGCGCTAGCAGAAAACAGGCTAACGTGTAACGGCGAGTCTGCTCTCTTTCCTGCCATGGCTACGGCTACCACCCCCGCCAAAGGGTCGGAGTTGAAACCTAAAGAGGCTGTATCCCGCCCGTGCCCTGCGTCATGTGGGGCCTCCATCTCAGGCAGGGACCCTCATCCCATGTGTATAGCGTGCATGGGCACTAAACACGCCCAGGCCTCGCTAGCTAACCCGCAGGAATGCTCGCACTGCGCCTCCATGCCAGAAAAAATTCTGGAAAGAAGGCTGAGAGTCGCAGTAGCGAATACTCAGGACCCCTCCTTAACTAGAGCCACGGCCGTGGCTCCAGCTGAAGTCCATCTGCCGCGAGCTTCATCGAGCTGGGCGGACATGATGGACGAGGACTCTCCGGTCATGCCTCCACTTTTCGAGGGAATCCTCGACGGTGAGTTGCTAGACCCGGTGACGGAGGAGGCAGAGGACGATGCCAGCTCTGGCCTCCTCGAAATGAATGACATGGAGGAGGAAGAGGAAGATTCTACTTTTCCAGCCCAGCCTTCACGGCCACCCAGTGGGGCTGAAGTGGTCTCTCCCGCAGACAGCAGTTTATACGATGTGTGTAAACGTGCGGCTGCGAAGCTCGGCATCCCATGGCCGGCGGCTCAGGATGGAGTAGGAGCAGAACGCGATCTGTACGACGGAAAGCGCCTCCCACCACCCCTGCAACCAGCGAAACAACAGCTACCAGCTGTTCCTGCGTGCATGAAGGAAATGAGCCGTTTCTGGTCGAGCCCGTTTAAGAGCAAGCTTCCCACCAGAGGCTGCTCGAAGCTGGAGGTGCACGGTATGGGTGAGCTGGGGTTGGCCGAACCCCCAGCGGTGGAGCCATCCGTGGCTTAT
>SSNP01000021.1:3439763-3459720 GCA_006937955.1 Pachypanchax playfairii
GGGCCGCTGTACAGGTGCTCCTCTGTGGAGCTGCGGGCTTTTCACCCCCCTCCGTTTGCTTCAGCGGAGGAGCAGAGGCTGAATTCTTTATGCCCTGTGCGAGCACTGAGGGCTTATGTGGACAGAACAGCTGTTTTTAGGAGATCCGACCAGCTGTTTATTTCCTGGGTCGGTTCTCACAAAGGGAAACCTGTGTCACGTCAGAGGCTTTCCCACTGGATTGTAGAGGCCATCAGTATGTCTTACAAGTGTAGAGGCGCTCAGCCACCTGCGGGTGTGAGAGCTCATTCTACCAGGGGCATGGCCACGTCGTGGGCCCTGTTCAAAGGTGTGTCAGTACAGGACATCTGTGCTGCCGCTAGTTGGGCTACACCACACACGTTTGTGCGGTTTTACAGACTGGATGTGGCCCAGCCGTCACTGGCCCACGCAGTGCTGGGAGTAGGGGAGGCAGGTCCATCCTAGTATCCTTCCCTACTACTCGTGGCTTCGGGGTTGCTTTTGCAATCCGGGAGTGGGCCATATCTCCCATAGTGAAACACCGAACGAAGTTAGAAAAAGAACGTTGGGTTACTTAACGTAATCCCTGGTTCTTTGATAACAGAGTGAGGTGTTTCACCAACACATCCCTCCTTGCATGGACACGGGAAGAAACCTGTCCAGAATGAGTAAGGAGTGGTTGGTTGGCCGTGGTGATAGGAGGAGGCGGAGCCTGGACCACGGCTCAACCTGTCTGTCATGGACAGACGTTGTGTCATTGGAGCTTCCGTAGATGGTCACGCCTAGAGCGATTCCCATAGTGAAACACCTCACTCTGTTATCAAAGAACCAGGGATTACGTTAAGTAACCCAACGATTTATTGGCCAAGTATCTTTGCACAATACAAGAAATTTGACTTTGAAGAGATGCATAGACACTTTTTTCTGACATTTCCTAAATATTCAAAATCTTGAATAAAAAAAAAGGTGACACCATGAGGCTAGAGAGAATTAAAAAAAATGTTGGTTTATGGTAGCCACTTAAATTATGATAAAGTGTCTTTAATTTTTTAAAAACTATATATTTTTAAAGGTTATGGGCCTGTTTACTTGTGCCATTTTTTTTGGAAATCTGTGCCTCTACCTGCACCCCCAACAAAGATTTTCTAGACACGCACCTGGTAAAAATAACAGAACAACATACAAAATAAAATAAAACAAAAATTAAATTGTTATAATTTTAACCTTGTATCTTCTTCACACATAAAAGGTTGGAAAAATTCCTTTTTGAATCAAACTTTTTCTTGTATAATAATTATAATATTAATAATAATACTAAATAAATACTACACTTTATTGTATAATTAGACATTAATAAAATTGTCACTTACCACTTGTAGCGCTTAGATCATTGACTAGAGGACAGAAAGCTTATACGGGATTGAATAAACTGGGTTTCAGTAGTAATTGTCTTGCAGATAAAGAGCTCATAGAAACTTATAATTATTATATTTGATAGTAAATTTGAGACTTTTCTGTATTCTCTTGTTCAAATGTTTTAAAATATTTTTGTGTGTCTGTGTTCAGGTTTGTTTCCTCTGTAACAATGTTGGTATTTATTTTCTGTTTCTCAGATGACTCTTTTGTTGTGGGCTCCAAATTGGAGCTGTTGTTTAACGTACGTCCACGCACTCAGACTGGCCTCCTGCTTCATATTGGGGATTCGAGTGAGAATGCGATGAGCCATTTTCTCACTGTTTATATGCTCAGAGGAGAGGTGAGAAGGCATTTTTATTTGTTGTACCTGGTAGAGAAAAAAGTATCTTTCAGAGTCTTTCAGCAGATATGCACATTTATAAAACCTAAATTGCCTGGTGACTTACCTTGTATGTTTAAAAGAACAAACAAATGGAAATTTGACCCTGTTCTTGTTTGCAGGTGGTGGTGCAGCTGAACCAAGGAAGAGGAGAATTTATGGTGTCAGTGAAACCAAAAGCTTCTTTATGTGATGGAAACTTCCATAAAATCTCAGGTAAAACATAGTAACAGGTTACTTATTTATTTTTTTTGTTGGCCTACTTTAAAATGTTGATTATAGCACAACCACCTCTCCATTCTATATATTATTATGCAAAGATTTAGATACTTACATAAAATGATGTTACAGTGAGATTATGTTGTTTTTTTCCCATAATGTTCCTGAACCCAGATCCTAATACTAATGCCACAGGCTTTTACAGTGTGATGGATCCATCACCTTATATGTAGCTTTTCTCAGATAAAATCCATCATTCTGGAAAAGGGTGAATCTGGACTCATCAAACCACTGGACTGGTTTTATTCCTCCGAAGTTTCACCTTTCTGCTCTTAAGTTTCACACCAGACATTATTTTCCCAGGAATGCATAGGTTTAATACATACAGGTTTAATAGCTTTGATGCAGATTTATTAGTCTCTGGATTCCTAGTAGTTTTTTGTTTGATTAATGCTGATTAATACTTTGGTACATGTGAAACGATACAACATCTTTTCTACAAGATTCATCTTCAGTTCTAGTTGTTTGAGAAAAGAAAAATTACTTATTTACTGCCTAACTGAAGGTTAAATATTTTCTAGTTAGCTGATTTTTGCCCTTCCTCTTGGACTATATAGGACTTTTGCTTAGTTAGATAAACTTGATACAAGACTGTGTAAGTGCACATTAAATGAGTTTTTTCTTTGTCTTCTAGTAATCATGATGAAAAATGTGATACAACTATCTGTGGACACAACGGACAACTATAAGATTGGACCGCCATCTTCCACTTCCATGTTGACCAAATCTCTTTTGTTTCTGGGTGGCATTCCTGGTGAGTAGCAACCTGTTTACCAAAATTGGTCAATAAAATGCATATATCATGTTCAAATATACAAATAAAAAGGCTTCAAAAATAAAGATTTTTTATGGTCTTCAAATAGAAATTTAATATTTGGTTACTAGAACTGTAACTTTAACATAAAAATCACAAAAGCATGAGCAGGGTAAACACTGACTGAGATCTTTCTCCTGCAGGGTCACAGATACATCAGGGGCTCCCTGTCAAATCGTCCTTCATAGGCTGCATCCAGTACATGAAGATCAATGATTTATTGGTCTCCTTTGACAGGTTGTCATCTGTGTTCGGCCCGGTTAACCTCAGAGAGTGTCCAGGCTGAACACAAACATCTTATTAGAATTGTGATCGAACAATTTTTTGGGACCATGTCCTCCACCAGCTATGTGCAATCTGTTAAAAGACCGAGAATGTGTTTGTGAGTCAGAAAGAATGTGTGTATTGAGGAGTGTTAAAGTGTGTGAATGTATGAAATATAAGCAGCAGCTTAAATGTTTTTAATTGCTGCTGCTCTGATAAAAAAAAATGTCTGTATTTATTTAGTAAAACTATCAAATATCATGTCACTTGTGAATTTCTAAAAGCTGTATCACAGTCAGGTGTGTTAGTCCACTGCCTCATCTACAGCCAACAGAACAGGTGTGTGATTGGTCGGGACTTCATATACAGAACTCAGCACTTTAACAATACAAATAATGCCTTTTTATGATGGTGCTGTAATTGTGATGAAGAGAACTAGTTTATGTCATTTCTCTACAGATTTTTTGCATTCAACTTCAAAGTTTTTATTAGAATAATCAAGTTTACACCTACAGTTCTCAGTTTAATGATATTTAAAAGGTTTCCAAGCTGTTCAATTAATATCCAGAAGAAGCATGTTCAGTTCTGTATTTTAACACACATTGCGGTTCTTTACACCATTTCCCTCCTCTTTCGTTTTGAATTACTTCCCATTTTGCATTCCTTTTGCATAAGAAACTAGTTCTTTGTTTAATTACACAGAACAACAGCATGAATTTAGCAGTTAACATGTGTTTTTTAATTCTGGTCAGTTGTCTGTGGGACCATTGTTATAATGTTCAAAGAAATATAACATGGAACAAAATGTATTTAAAGAACTTAAATCTACCAGCAGGAGTTTACCTAACTGTTTTGTACATTTATACCAGATTTAATAAGAAATTTTGTGTAAATTATAACATGCGGTATAATTAGACACATTTGGACATGCATTCCTGCCTTGTGATGACTCCTTATTAAATCGGTTCCATCAGTGTTTTTATTGTCTCTTCTTTGATCATTTTGACACATGACCAAGGTAACCGCAGCCATGTTTTCCACCTTTTTACATTTAAAAGTTAAACTTTTGGTTGGAAAATTCACAATAGTTTGAATGATTATGTAACTTGCTGATGCCACGGAGTTGGGAAAACAATTACACGACATAGAAAATTCTCAAAACATTGTGCATAATGAAACATGTAAATCTAAATATTCTAATAAAGCTAACTTTATTTTAAACAAATGGGAAATAAGCCCAGATGGAAAACTAAAAGTACACCTTCGATAATGTTGTTTTTAGTGATTTGTATAGTTGTTAATTTGCAGCTGTTTGTCCACATATTTATTTTTCTTATATCTTTACATGTAATTAGTTATTCCATGCTAAATATAGTGTCTTGGAGAGTGGGCGGGACTTTTATCCCAACATGATTAGTGTGCAGACTCAAGCTCAGAAAAAAAAAGGTGGAGATGTCCATGAAGTATTGTGACGAGATATACTGTAGATGCAACAGACATTTTAAAAAGTCTGACTAACAACATATTTTGTGTATTCAAAAAGTGGAAAAAATTAATCAGTTGCGTTTCTCCCTGTTAGACATCCGAAATAAAAATATTTAAAAAACAAACAAACAACAACAAAAAAAGTCATTAATAAATACAACTAAAATTGACCACTTCCTGAGTGGTGCTGCCATCAAGGGAGTGTTGGACAAAAAGTTAATTCAAACTTCATTTTTTAGTGAAGAACCAGAAACAAGAAGAGACCTTTTAAATTGACTCCACAGATAAAAGACAAAACATACAGTATCTTCGAATTTCTGGATGACAACCACAAATAGATTAATCGGTAATTTAACAACAAAACGTCAAATAATGGCTTCTTTATACGATAAGATATATTTTATTAATCCCTTGGGAAGATTCCCTTCGGGAAATTAAGAAAGAATTATTATTAAGAAATTATCATTTTCTAAAAACATTTTTTAGCTTTACCTCCAGTGGCATGTGGCTTCTCAAGACAGAAATATCAGAATTCCGTGAAGCACTTGAAAGCAGCACATTTCCTGTCTACGCAAGAACACAAACCGCCGGCGGTACCGGTCAGACAGGCGGCGCGATACGGAACACCGACTGAACCTCCAGGTTTATGATCAACGCACGAGTTCGTGGACTTATTTCAGTCAGTTATGTGGTCTTGTTCAGTTATTAATCGCCTAATTTAAAAATACAGACATGAAAGCGTTCGTTCAGAAGTGCGCCATGGGTGGGGACAATATTTACTGTAAGTAAACTATCTAAAAATCCACCGCACGCGCCCTCTGCTTCCCCAACGGCTCCTCGTCTCCTGCGGTATCGGGTGTCCTAATGGCGGACCCAGCAGAACCAGCACCGGGGAGCGCGGAGGGGGAGAAGACGGATCGTATAAACGACGCAGAGCTTGCTCTGAAGGGTATCAATATGCTGCTTAATAATGGCTTCAAGGAAAGTGATGAGCTCTTCAGAACATACAGGTTTGTATGAGTCTGCTTCACAGACATTAAGTAGCTTTTATTTATATATTTAATACAAAAACAATTTATTGCCAGACTCCAACCATCTGTGTATGCAGAACAGAATATTGTTGTTTTAGTTCCAGCATCCCTCTCACTTGTCTGGTGTGTTTACCTCTTACTTGCATACCCTGAGAAAATAGTCGCACCCTGACTCACCTCTTGTGCGCAGACAGTGTGATTATTACACTAGTTACTGTCAGACTGCTGAGCTTAATGTGTAAGTTAATTGTTTAACAGTTTAGTACATCAGTAAGACCAAAACGCTTATTGGAAAATAAAACCCTGACACTGAAAAAAAATTCTGTAGGACTGAACAGTTTTCATTATAAACCTTTATTTTCCAGAGCAAAGCTTTCAATGTGTTTGTTGATGCAGAAGGGCAACCCCTATGTGTCCTGACCCCCGGTGAAAGGCAAAATGTCACCACTTCCACTAATTAATCTAAACACTAAGTGCCTTCCTATTTTAGCTGCATCAACAGGAAAATATGGAGGGAAGTGAAAGACTCGAACGCATCACTTCACGTCAGGCACCATCAACCAGTGGAACTTCCCTGATTGTGGCGAAATCAAAATAATCATGCATTTTTGTTTTTTATTTACATGTTTCTTTGATCACAGCAGTGGTGCCTATTTTTTTTTTTTAGCTTTCAGAGTCTGATGTTTTCACAGTAGAACTCATTGGTTGTCTTTTTCAGGAACCACAGTCCCTTGATGAGTTTCGGGGCCAGTTTTGTGAGTTTTCTGGTGAGTAGAGATGCAAAATGTCACATCAGGATGCAGCTTTAGCAAGTGCTGAATGATTTCTTTTGTTACTTTCTGAAATATTTAGATTAATTCTTAAGTTGAAAAGGAGTTCCTCCTTTGTTTACATCTTTTGTGCGTTTACAGGTTTCATTCTATGTTTTCATTTTTCTCTGACACTGAAACAAGCATGTAACTAATGAACTTTGAGCCTCTTAAGTAACTTAATCAAATATCACGGTTAATCTCACCTTAACATTCCTCCAGCACTGTCTTTTCCAAAAAACTTAGTTTATACAGTGAAGTGCAAATAAATCAAGAATTAGAAGTGAAAGTGTCAAAGAACTTTTCTCTTTTTATATGACATTAAATTATTATATTACCAAACAAGACCCCACCATCTAACAAAATGTCACAGTTTTTAACAGTCTTGTGACACATTTGAATTCGTAATGAAGTTTCTAGATGGAAATGTATTAAATTGGTAACAGAACAGCATTTTAGCAGTAATTTCCAGCCTTTCCATTATGGTATTCTGCAAATTACATCATCACTGTAATTTAAAATAATATTGAAAATGAAATATTGATACACTTCTGACATTCCAACAGTAAAAAACGTGCATGTTTTTCCTGGTTGGCCTTTCCTCATTAGTCTAAATGTCAGATCACTTTAACCGAAAAGACTGAACAAATTAATTTGTCAAGTGTTTTTTGATTTGAATACATTTACTTCCTGTTTACATTTTTCACTTTGTGAAGAATTACAAGATGAATGTATCAGTACTTTATATACCGGTAAGTAATATTCTGCATATCGATTGAATGATTAAATTTCACTGACCGTAACGGTTTTTAGCTTACAGGCGCTCGACGGTGTTCTATAGGAGAATCTGACCATTTTAAAAAGACAGAACAGATGGCCTGTTTGATGTTTTTGTTCTTCTGCTTTCTGAACTCTGTTGATCTAGAATTTCACTTTTTTTCCTAATTAAAAAAAAAAATGTAACCATCATTTTGTCTGTAAATGTTATAATGTTGTAGAATGCGGTGATGACATTTGAAGACGAGAAAATGCAGATGGCCTTTGAGGATCTCAAAGCTACAGAGAGGCTGTGTGAGAGTGAAAACGCTGGCGTCATTGAAACCATTAAAAATAAGATCAAGCGGAGTGTAAGTCTCCTCTTTAATGTAGGTTTTAAGAATCCATCTTAAACAGTTGCTTGACTGTAGCTGTTGGTTGTTGCATGCCCCGTCATCTTCAGCCGATGTGCCATTTCTTTTAGCACATGGACTCTCAGAGGTCGGGGGCGGCTGCAGTGGACCGACTCCAGAGGCAGATCATCGTGGCAGACTGTCAGGTTTACCTTGCAGTTCTGTCTTTCATCAAGCAAGAGCTGTCAGGTATTTGAGTATTTACTGTTTGCTGGTTGTCAGTGAAAACATTCCTTGGAATGTCAAATATTTGTTCTTTTAAAATGCTGTTTTCAAAGGATGTCTCACTTAACTCAGTTGCAATCAACAGCATATATCAAAGGAGGCTGGATCCTCCGTAAAGCCTGGAAAATGTATAACAAATGTTACAATGACATCACACATCTGCAAGAAGGCAGCAGAAGGAGGGTCTCTGAGCATCAAGGGTTACCCTCGTCTTTCACCTCTGACTCGTCCGAACGCAGTCGTTCCTCCCCACCTGGACCGAGTCCATCCCAGAGACTGGACGACATCACTCCCGAGGCTTTGGATCGGCTGAAAGGATCAGTCAGCTTTGGTTACGGGCTTTTCCACTTGTGTATCTCAATGGTACCACCGCACCTGCTGAAGATCGTTAACCTGCTGGGCTTCCCTGGAGACCGACATCAAGGCCTGTCGGCGCTTATTTATGCCAGCGAAAGTAAGGACATGAAGGCTCCTTTAGCTACGTGAGTGAGTATATTTGTGAATCTGGTTGTAAGAGATGTAGAACTGAATGTCTGGTTCACTTATCTGTACAGAATCCTGGTATTTGTAACCATCAAATAATTATTTTCAACTTAAAGCTTTAAAACAATGACAGTTTGAAAATACAGCAGTGAAATAAATACTACATGAATCAACAAACACCTGGAAAAAGGGCCCGGGTGCACAGTTTTATACGCATATGCCAACACAACCACCAAGTTTTCAGAAATCTATGTGCAAAACTAAAAAAAATAAATAAAACAGAAGCGCCAACATTTACTATGTTTAGGACAGCAGGGCTGGACTTTTTATTCTGATTTGTTTATTAAAAACTGCATTAAAAACAATCCAATCCTACTAAGATGTAATTTAACTATTTTTTGTTTATATAATCAGAATAAATAAACAATACAAAGCTGGATGAGTTTATTGAAGAATCGCTGCTTGCCTTACAGCCTGGCCCTGTTGTGGTACCACACAGTGGTGCAACCCTTCTTTGCTCTTGATGGCTCTGACACACATGCAGGTCTAATTGAAGCCAAATCCATCCTTCAACAACGTGAGGCCATTTATCCAAACTCCTCCCTCTTTATGTTCTTCAAAGGCAGAATTCAACGCCTTGAGGTAAAGACAAACGAACACAGAAACTTTATTTCTGATTGTGATCTGAAATAGTCTGTTTTTTGACAAAGTTCCTCTTTACTAGTGCCAGATCAGCAGTGCCTTGACATCCTTCCGTGGTGCCTTAGATCTGGCTGCTGACCAGAGGGAGATTCAACACGTGTGTTTATATGAAATAGGTACCAGTGTCCCCATCACATTTCAAACCACAGTGTTTGAAACTAGTTTGCATTAGGTTTTTTTAATCTGTTGTTTTAGGTTGGTGCAGCATGATTGAACAGAACTACAGTGAAGCCTACAGAGCGTTTGAGCGACTGAAGGCTGAATCTCGCTGGTCTCAGTGCTACTACGCCTATTTAACAGGAGGTACCGGATTACAGAAAAATCAGGCTTTTCAGTGCATCTGAGATCTGTATTAGCTTGTAACTCTTGGTATTTGTTGCATGTGGTAGCATGCCAAGGAGCAACCGGTGATCTGGAGGGAGCCATTACAGCATTCAGAGATGTTCATAAACTTTTCAGGCGTAAGAATAATCAGATCGAGGTGTTTTCCATGAAGAGGGTGAGTACTGTATCCAGCTTGTTTTTTCTGCTTTATGTGTTTGTGTTTGTTGATGTTTGCACATTTTCCCTCAGGCCGAGAAGCTCACGAGCCCCAGTTTAACCAAAGAGCTCTGCATCTTGTCTGTGATAGAGATTCTGTATCTATGGAAGGCTCTGCCCAACTGCTCCACTGCCAAACTGCAGGCCATGACGTTAAGTAAAATATGCTTCTAATTATTTAATTTATATCCTTTTATTCCTGTATTTTGTCTCGTACTTCAACACTGGACTGGTTTTCTTTTAGCCTTGCAGGGCATTGATGATGCCTCGTGTATTGGACTGAAAAACCTGCTTCTTGGTGCCATAAACAAATGTCTCCATAATACCAAAGATGCCATGCAGGTACATGAGTAACTAATAATCAGATGTCATTAATAATAGAGTGTTTACTTGTTGCGTAGCATACTACACTGCTCTTATCATTGAGGCTAATCTATGTGCATAGAATTACTCCCTGTAAGCAAATGTTGTGGTGAGTTGCTGTACCAGTTATCTGTTTTCCAGTGTGTAATGTTTAGATCTAACTTCTTCTTTTTTTGGACAGTATTTTCATCTGGCTGCACGAGACGAGGTGGGCCGTCAGAGCAATTCTTACGTGCAGCCCTACTCCTGCTATGAACTGGCCTGTGTCCTGCTAAATTCCCCCGAGGTAGATTTTCCGTGTGTTACTCTTGAGTTGGTGGAGGAGTCACATGGTTTAAATATTTAATTTTGTCCTTGTTTGCCAGACTGCAGCAAAGGGCAGGATGCTAATGCTTCAGGCTAAGGTACAGTAAGCTTTCTGTTTCGTGTGTGTCTTTTCTGATGATTAGATGATTAAAACTAACATCTTTTGTAGGTTATCAACTTTCTCATATTTTTCCTGATGGCAAAGCAGCTTAAAAGATTCAGCCATTGAAATTTAACTTTAATAAATAAGATCAATCAGTAGATCTTAGTTCTTTTTTATGAATGTTTCTGCTGGAGACTCTGAGATTAATCTGTCTGAGGGAAATGAGCCTTAAAGAGGCTTTAAGTTTGATCAGGTCACTGTTGTTTAAAACAGTACTAAACGACTTTTAAAACTTTAAGCTCCTGTTTTGAAATTTGGCTAAGTGGATGCTAACTGAAAAACATGTTCAGCTTCATATTAGACATCACTGTGGATCCTCAGTGGCCACTCCACCCACCGCCCACTCTGATGGAGCAGACGGTTCCTTTGCTGCTTTATGACAACAGCTGTTTGTTGCAGTGGTCTCCATTAGCTCCTATAAAGGTTAGCAGTTAGCTTTTTCAGCTCACTGACTTTTCCCTTTTCATTGGCATCATGTCGGAGGACATTCTAAAAGAGTAGCAAGCAAAGACTGCTTTTTATTTTGTTTCTGCACTGATAACAATCGTGCATTAAACATATGCCACCTTGTCTGTCGACATCGTTATCTGATGGCCGTCTAGACACGATTGTTTACGACAGTTGTAATTACACTTTTAACCACTGGGTGGGAAAAGCGGAGAAGTTATTTAGTACTGCTTTAAGTCCACTTGAACTCAGTGATCCAGTCCCGGCAGTTTGGTTTGTATTTCAATGTGGTAATATGAAAGTTCTGAAATGATTTTTTTCAACGAACATACACAGATATCCACTTTAAATAAGGACAATGCTCCATTTCAGAGATAATCAAAGTGGCATTCATGTTTTTCTTGAAAACACTGTCAGCAGTTTGTGGATGGTTGACGCTCCGCCACCTTCCTGCTATGAAACATATACTGTGCTACTTGTGATGTTTTTGGTTGAGGAAACCAGGAATTTATATATATTTTAAGAAGTACGCCACGTACTGTAATACTGTATCGGTTTAGTGCATTTTTTAATCCAAAGGCAGTTATGTATCTACCTGCACAGAATACAATCCCAGTTTCGTAAGGCTGCAGCAGCTGCTGTGAAGACACAGAGAAACTGTGTCATTTATCTACCTGAACAGTGCCGGAGATGTCCATTACAGCTGCATTGATTGGTTCATGTATCAGCAGCTGGCATTGTCTGAAGACAGATCTCCCTCTCCATCACTGCATGACTGAGCAGATGTACCGATTTCTGACAGAAGCACAGGAGGATCCAGGCTGTCTATTTTTAATGAACGTGCTGCTACCTGATTGGCCAGCGAGTGCATTGATCTGACAGCAGAGCTTGAACAGAGGAAAAAAAAACATTTTATTTTTTGTATTTTTTCTGCAGGAGGACTACGCAGGGTATGACTTTGAGAACAGACTCCACGTTCGTATTCACTCAGCACTTGCCTGTATGAAAGGAGCTTCCCAGCCTTGATGTTTAGTCTGCAACTTTGGAACAGAAAAATCTCTCAGAAAGCCACACTACAACTCTCTGCCCTTATAGTTTATAAAATGTAAAAAATAAATTCAGATGTTCTGAGCCAAAACATTACCTAAAACATTAACAAATGTTACTTGGAGAAACCAAAAGAGGAGAGAAAAGGTTGTACTGACCTTTTAGTGCACAAAACGATAGCACATTTGTTTTTTTTAATTGCACGTTTGATTTCAAATGTAGATGCTGTAAAAATCCGATAAACTCTTGTATTTTATTTTATTTTTTTGAAAGGCATCAGTCTCTCAACCTGGTTAAACAAGAATAATTGCTAAATGTTTGTTGAGCTGGTAAAAAAAACCTGTTCGCTCAGTGTTTGTGCTTCATTGGCAGGAGAATTATTTGTTTTATCTGTTTTTCAGTGTAAATATATATTGAATACAAGTTTTATTAAAATGTGCAAACATTGTTCCACTTCTAAGTGGCTGAAATTGACAATAATACTGTTGGCTGTAAGCAAGTTTTACTTTATATTTGTTACAAGATAAATAAAAACAGTGTTACATATTTAGAATTTATTTACAAATGATTCTCAGTTGAATTTTCCTTTATATGGGAACTCAAAATAAAAAAGAATGATGATGCAAAGGCAAAGAAACCAGCAATAAGGGTAAAATTCAGTTTCTTAACATTTTAGCTCATTCAGATATTTTCTGTGAAGAACATTTTTGTTTTGACGTGGTAAGGAGAATTTAACAAACTAGATTTGTGCACATGTTCATTTAAATGCTGCATGATGGAAATTCATCCATCCACTTTTTCACACCTGCTTGTTCCTGTGCAGGATTGTGGGTTGCACACATTCACGCTTGAATCATCACTTAACCCAGCATGCATGTTTTTGGACTCAGAGGACACCGTAGAAGGCTTCCTGAAGAAATCCCAGATAAAAATACCTCAACCAGGAGTCGAACTTGTGATCTTGCTATAAGATTAGTGTTAACTGACCTACCATGCAGATTTCCAGAACTATATTTAATAAAAAATACAATAAATCCACAGTATTTAAATGCAACACTCTTTATAGCACAAACATATGAAGTAATCTTTTTAGACAGTTTTCTGTTGCTTCTATGGGGGAAAAAAAACCTTTGTTGTAATGTTTATCAAACATACTTCAGTTCTCTTTAAATCTTTATATCTAAAGCAACTTGAAGTTCATGCAATCTAATCAAACCTAACAGGAAATAAAAATGACCTTCAACATCTTTATTTAGCAACAATAGAAATTCAGTTTAACAATGAAAAACTAACGTGGGCGTGTAGCCTCGATCAACGGTACCAGAATCGAAATGTTCAGTGCTCGACTGAGAATAAGGTAAGGCTTGCATAGTTATTTATGCACATGCATTTATCATGACAGATCAATGCTCTTAGCACTAAGAATAACTTTAGTTGTACTCATCTATGGCAAGACCTTCACTATTGTAAATCTTTTAATGCAGAACCTTTTTCTCTGCTTCAGTATAATGACAGAAAAGTGCTACAAGGTCGAGACGACCATAAATATTTTTTACATATTGATACAGCATACAGTTAAAAGTTTTATAACATTCTATTACTATGCTGGTCATTCTATCAGATCTAATACTTTACTAGCAGGAATATACCTAAACATAGATTTACAATCAAAAATAGCATTTTTTAAATAAGCAATAGGTCAAAAACCCCAAACACATTCAGTTAACCACTAGATATCTGCACCGCTCACCAAGTGAAATAAAACAACCTACCACTGTTATCCATTTTAAACTCTGCTCTGCATAATAATATGCATGCTTGAATGCCAATCAGTGTGAAAGCTGTGAGTAGAAAACATGAGCTCCATCCATCTTCACTGCTTGAAGTGCTGTTTCCTCCTTACACTGCTGAGTAAAATGTTCCCAAGACTGAGTAGAAATAATGAACAAACACTTAAACAAAGCTGGTCAAACACTCAATCTCACATGGATTATTTCTGAAATACATTCTAGTTGTTCAACTACATGCTAATACCTCACTTAGGTGGTGTAGAACCACAATAAATAAGTTTTGTGCTTTAAGTTTCATACAGATCTATTTTTCCCCACAAATTGAACGCAACACACTAACAGCTGATCTATACAGACTCCATTAATTGGCTGCAAACACAGAGTGTAGCTGCTGTTGGAGCAGATGTAGTCCAAAGGTGGTAAAACAGGAATCCATGTGCATATGTCTGCATTCTTCTTCTGCTTTTTTTTATTTATTATTATTTAATAAATATCAGGCAGCTGAGTGTAATTCCTGTCCCAGTAGCCTTTCAAGTAGAGCCAATCCTGAGCCTTGTTGTGGGGGTTGGGTCCTTGTTGAAACCACCTACAAGATAAAATGGTTGTTTTAATTTGAACACTGCTATTAGAATCATGTGCAAACCCACACAGAAAATATTTTTTTATTGCAGAGATCTTTTGTTTTTGCAGGAAAACAAAAAGAACACGCGCAGTTGTGCAGTTTGTCCTGAGGGAGGTGGTGTAGTGCAGCGCTTCACATCACAGCAAACCACAACCAGAGATTCAAGCTCAGCTTTGAACCAAACCTTGGGCCAAGTGCAGAGCTTCTTCTCAGATGATTGCAAATGGAAATGCATGGTTAATGACAACAGGGATACACTGAATTCAACCAAATCTATTTTTAGAAATCCATGAACAACGTACTGAAAGTGATGCCTCTCAAAAAGACGACTCACCTTATCCTCCATTCCTCTGTTGATTTGGAGCGATTTTTACGAGCCGCCCGCTGTTTCTCCTCAAGTCTCTTCTTCTCACCGCTCGCCAGATCTGCACATGAATAAAACAAACTTAGCACAGCTGGGGATGAAACTGAGCTCTTGTAGACAGAAAGTCGAGGACAAGCACTCTACCCATGTCTCCATTCTCCATGGCCCGGATGTCAGGTCTGAGGCGGCTGTCCGTGGGAGGAAGGACTCCCTCCATGCTCTTGCTCAGCTCATTTAGTTGCATGGCGAACGTGGAGAATGCATAAAACTGCAACAGAGACTCTCATTAAAACTTTCAACACTGTTCTCAACCAAGAGTCTCACCGCGTTCGATTGTAACTGCACCTTAGATGAGTTTTCAGGTCGAGGCGTTATCCTCCAGATGAGCTCACTTCCGGGAATGACCTGGACCGTTTCTGCATCAGGTGGCGGCATCTCTTCGGACTCCTCATCAACATTACTCTGAGGTAGAAAAACAAAAAAAAAACAGTGTGCATAAATCTAAGTACAGACTTCAGTAGGAACTAAATAATAAAAAAAATAGTTGCAGTTTATTCAAAATGAATCAAAATAATAATTTTAAAGAGCTGGAAAGAGTAAATAAATCTGGGGGACTGAGTGCAGCGCTGTGAAATGTCAGGTTGCTAGAGAAGTTTGATCTCAACACCGTTCATCGAGAGTGTTCATAGCAACAAGACCAGGTTGTCATGGAGCATCTGAAAGGTCTCCCATATATGCGCTTTACAAGCTCTTCATTAGTAAAAACAAACTGCAGGCTGGATACTCAGGAATCACATCAGAACTGATAGAAACCAGTAAAAAAAACATGATCTGGTCTGGGAAAGATTAAAAATTGGACAAGTTTCCTCTGATGAAAGTAGCTTGCATGTACAATGTCTGAAGAAGTCAATGTCCATAAGGAAAAGGGAAGAAATTGTTAGGGTTTTTTCCTTATTCTATCAAAACCTTTCTAACATTGTCTTTTTAGAAATAAAGATTTTTCCACACAGTATGCATCACACTGTGTGTATGACCCTAAATGCACGATGCCTATCAAGTGAAAAAAAAAAATGTAAGAAACTCTCTGGAATGACAAGAGAAATGAGAGACATCTCATCACTGCAAAAGCCAAGAGTTAATAAAAGGGAGCTGTTACAATTTCTGCAACATCTAGAAATAAATTCATGATAAATATTAACTGGATTGATTGGATGTTTTTCTTTTTAACATCTACCCAAAACGTGTAAACCAAACAGGAACATGGGTCTAATTTCTTACCTCTTTGTTGCTCTTTTTCTCCTCTGAATTCTTTTTATCTGTCTTTTTGTGTGCATCGAAAGTCGCAGGGTCGACTGCGTATAAACATTCAGTCCATTTCCCGTACATCGCACAGAGCTTCTTTTTGCTGCAATAACAAAAAAAAATATATATCTCTACGACGACTGGAACTCCAACTGAACAGCAGAAATCACGTCATCTTATAATAATAATGTAATTAGAAATGACAGATTACTCAGTACCTTTTATCCTGGATGTATCCCTCCACTTTATGGAGCTCTTTCCCAAATAGGCCACAGGGCTTGAATGTCATGTTACATCTCTCACCAGTTCTGAAACAGAGCGACAGCCTGTTTACCAAGTCCCTTTCTACTTTTTTCCCTCTGCAAATTTTCAAACATTCATCATCCTGCTCACACGCCTCTCTTCTAATGCCAACTGTCCCAGTTCTGCTTCCAGACTAACATTTTTCTGCAGATGCAAATGATTTTCCCACACAAATGGAAAAATATCGATAAAGTGAATATTTCTCTTACCTGTGATTGATCACTTCTACGTTCCCATACTGCTCAATCCAAAGCTGACCAACAATGATGTTGTGTACACAACAGGTGGGGTTTGTCCAAGTGTAAGCTTCATTATACCTGTTAAGGTTAAGAATCAGCCAGTGAGGGAGAGGGTGATGTGGAAGAAAGTCAACTCCAAAGTGACTGTACTCACTTTGGCAGCTCCAGCGTGATGGTTCCTTTGGGCTCAGCTTCAATACTCTTCCCCCAAAACTTCAGTTTGGGATAAATTGAACCATGAAATACAAAATCCTCCTCGAGGCCCTCGGCATGAAAGGCACTGATTGGAGGGTGATGGCTTACCTGCTCCGACACCCACCGGAAGCCCAAATCCTCTCTGATGTGAACAGAAAAATGAATGACAACAGAAAATCTACAAAAAAAAAAGAATCCATGCTACTAAAACTCTAAACTTTAATATTATTTGTATTTGTCACACCTGATCAGCTCATAGGTTTCTCCCAGGAGTGGGTTGAAGGGCTTCCCCGTCCTCTCCCACTGAGACGCTACAGCTGACACAGCAAATGCTGCAACACACTGCAAAACATTACATCATTATAAGCAAATCGCAGCAAAGTGACTGGATTAACCTGCTTTAAATATAAGTTGATATATAAATAACATCACAGGCACCTTCATCCTCTCGACAGAGTCTGTTGCAGCGTTTGCCTGGTGGATGAGGTAGGTGTGCTCCATGTACTCTGTGAGCCGCTGGAGGAAGCTTAGAGGCTCGTTAAATATCACCGGCATGGCGATCTTTGACAACTCCTGTGTAGAAGAAGAATTAGAGAAGTCAAATAAAAATAAACTACCAACCTGAATTACACATCTCTGTACATTAATCACAAGGTTAAAACAGAAGGTGGAGCCACTGTGGTTAATTAGAAGCTTAGAGAAAATTTTAAAGTCAGATTCGACTAAAGATTCATAGTGACAGAGTTTAATCTTCCCGTCATGCACGAGTATCACTTTAGGATTGAACACGCGCCACGACCTGAATTATATAGTCCCTCCTCCATGATTGCTAAAATGGCATCTCACAGTCTGCCTCCACAAATTATTTTTATTTTATCCAGCAGGGGAAAGATTAAAAGAATTTCCTATAAAGAGATTTAAGATGATGTAAGTCATATCAAAAGTTTCATAAAGTAAAAGAACTGAAATTTGAGACTTGGAGGATTTATGAAGCCAAATCTGTGATAATGAGCATTAATTTGACAGTAAAAGAAAACAAACTTTGGTCATTTCTATTAAAAGTCATCAGAAACTGTCTCAAATAAATGAATGAATGGAAGTATGACCCTAACTAACCCTTCCATACTGTAAAAATAAGCAAAAATTAAGTTACTGAAAATAATGACGCTAAAATTAGCTGTAAGGAAGAACCAACAGCTGAGAGAACAGGACACGTGTCTACAAATATACTAAAATACGTATATCGTGCCCATAAATTTACAACTTAACAAAGGAATCTCTTATTCTGAAATGTTGCACATTCAAATTGTAAATTTAGAGACAAAACAAAAGGTCAACATTGTTCAGAATAAGTTATTTATAAATGATTTATCCTCGAGTTGTTCATAAATCAAATTCACAATAGTTTAAAGAGTTTTTGAAATTGTTTCATGAAGTTTCTCAACACTGAAAGGAACAGAACTAGATGCTTTTCGACTACAGATTCCTTTATTAAAACAAAAAGCCCCGTGTCTTTAGACAATTGAGACCCCTAAAAAAAAATATATGCAGAAACTTGTTAAATAATTTGACAAATATCAAGTAGTGACTTTAATTAAAATCACCAGTAAGAGCAATTAAACTTCAGGAGAATAAGATCCAAACTGTTTCTTCCTTATCTGATCTAGAACTGAAAATACTTCTAATTAAAATTGGCCATCACTTAGAGAGTAAACAAACAAAACATGTTTCTAGATGTAAAGAGTTAGTTAAAATCAAACCAGAGAATCAACATAAAGCAGGTGTGTTCTCACCATGCCGATGCATTTCTTCAGGATACTCCAGATGCTCACTTCATTTCTGGAGAACATGGGAGCCGGAAGGGATATTCTGTGGGAAAAGCAACGAGTTCTAAGCAAGAATAAATATCCACATAATAACATTTACCTCTGTGATTTTAAAACAAATGAACCTTTTAATTACTACTAGAAAAATAGAACCATTGTTTTATGTCGACAGTGAAAGTAAATTCAGTTGCACATATGAACATGTGCCATTTAAACATGTCAAAGCAAACAGTGACGAGTGACACGCCATTTGGAGAAAACACATTATTTGACTGCAACACACGTGTATAAATAAACAACTGAGTGTGTGATGCTTTATGTCCTTTAACTACTCATTCTAAAAATGATGTATATGCATAATAAAACAATGTTATTATTAAAACACTTTGCAGTTTTAATAGTTTTGCCGACATCTGGAACACAGACCGTTTTATAGGTAGACGAGTTGGAGGCAGATGGTGTTCTTGTTCAGACCCGAGTGCTGGAGCAGCTACACACATAAAAAGCCTTTACTTCAGCTAAATAAACAGTGATGTAGAGAGGATGAAGGGGGTGGGGGGGCTCCATCTGTACGCTGAGCAGAGCAGTGATGCATGGCGGATATACTTCTGGCCTAGTTTTTGTTCCAATTCCCTCTGCTCCAAGTTGTATTTAAGCAGGATTTATTACATTAAACTAATACCAGAAGTCTCCATTTTCTGGATAAATCTTCTCTGTGTATTGATGTATTTATGGGCATCTGTAGGTCTTAAATTATTCTGGAATTAAATCAGATTTTATGAGGTTGGGTTTTCCTTAGCATTAGTTTATTTATGGGATTGTGTGTGTGTGTTTGTTCTTTTGCCCAGAAAACCTGAAATGTAATGAACAGATACAGACAACGTGACCAGAACAGGTTGGAAAAGGAATAAGGAGCAACTGATTCTAATCTAATCTAATCTAATCTTATTGCGATATCATAATGATATCATGCATGAGCTGCTTGGTAGAGGTCTGTGCTCTCTAAATGATTTCTAGTGTAATCAACTTTTGTTTAATTTCTTGAAATAAAAATAAGGATTTTTTTTTTTTTTACCCCCATTTACAGTAAAACGTGTCAAAAACACAAGCGGTTCATCTACAACTGAACATGACCGAGAAATTTAAATTTTAAATAAACATACACCTCATATATGTATCTTTAATGCACACAAACCCAACCTGCCATCTTGCTCTTTTATCCGACGACTCTCTAAACCAGTACATGTTCAATTATTTACAAATCACCTGTTGAATCAGAGAGAGAGACCAAATCAGACTCAGTAGGCAAAGTGTCATTTTCCCTAAGAAGAGCTCTGAAGTGATTGTTTCTTTGCAGAACTGGAGCTCAGCCAAAAAAAAAAAAAAAAAAAAAA
>SSNP01000021.1:3459730-3483055 GCA_006937955.1 Pachypanchax playfairii
GCTCAGCCAAAAAAAAAAAAAAAAAAAAATAGGAAGAAGAATTAATTACAATAAAGCCCCGCCCCAAAAAATAAGACTATTCTCTGAGGATTAGTTTCTCTCTGGTAAAAACACCCTATAATGAAAACAGAATGAGGTGAAGAAGGTGGCATCGCATTACTCCAGCTCTGCTTACTTACTGTATTCCACTCTTTGAGCTTGAGGTCACACACATATCGAGCAAATAAGGTCTCGTCGTTAAAAGTTAGAATTAACAGAAAATAACCACAGACCAAAACTTGGACATAAACTGAGTCTGCAGAACCCGAAGCATCACACCTTTAAACCAGTAAACAAGCCTGACATCAGAACTGGAGCGTGTCCTACCTGTGCTTCTTCACTCCATTGTGCTGGGCTGCTTGGTTGCCATGGTTACCTTCCCCTGACATTCCGGCAGCCCCCCTGTGTGCGTTAGGATGGTGGAGGCTGTTCTGAAGGGGTGAGTCTCTGTCCTCGTCCTCTTCGTAGGAGTAGCTGGCCACAGACAGGAAGCTGCTCACAGATGGCTCTGACTCAGAATCTGTAGGGCGAGGACACGGAGAGGTGGGATGGTGCGCAGGTGTCAGCTCAAACGAAACATCTGCAAATTCAGAAAAGCATCACCCCCAGCTGCTTAAACGATGTACGCTCCGAAAATAAAGCGCTCGTGCCCGAGTTCTTCCCCAACCTGTCGCCCCTCCCCTCCAGACTGCTGGCAGAACCCCACCTGAAGATCGAGTTCCAGTAGGACGACACACAGAGCCTTTATTTCCTGCAACATTGTTTGCTCAGTGCTGCCTCACCCTTACACAGCACAGCACAGCGATATTAAAGGTGCTGTCATAGACACAAAGGAGAGGCATTACAACATAAGATGGATTGTATGTGCAAGTCAGAGATGAACGCTTGTTTACTTGCGCTGTGTATTAAAATATGTCTCAGCTGAATGTCGGAAAACAGCTGCACAGACTTTAAGATAAAAACACAAATCTGCATCACAAAGATTGTTCAAAATTTAAATAGCTAAACCACACGAACACATGCAAAAATAATAACTTTTACATACAGCTGCATACACGTCCTGTTTGCCTTTATTATTAATAAAATCGATTATAATTTATGAAATACCAAATTCAACTGACAGGATGTATAGTCAAGTACAGTTTGGCCGATACAGAGAAATCTGCAGTCTGGTGAGACAAAAGTTTAAGTCTGAAGATAGAATTTCCATGGTGAAGCATGGCGGTGGTAGAATCATGCTGAGGGACAGGAGTCTGTGTCTGCTACTGCTTGAAAGGTTATAGGTCGCTCCATATTTGGCTTCCATAAAAGTTCAAAATTAAGAGTTCAAACAATGATAAGGTAAGTTTATAAATTAATTTGTCATTGAACATGCTAAACACTGTATCACTGGCTATTAGATCATTATTTTAAAAAACTCCCAAAGGAAGACACACAAAACTACTACTGGCAGTTACTGACCTGACACAGCATCATAGAAGTCGTCTTCAGTGAGAGTACAGAGGAAAGACGACCTCACGCTTTTGTTTAAAGACTGCTTGAGTTCATGGTGCTTAGCTGACAAAGTCTCTAAAGCTTCTGTCAGAGCTTTACTCTTCTCCTCCTCCTGCTCTACCTTTAAGCTCCACACCTGTAAGCATAGGACCATGAGAGGGACAAAACCCAGACACACAGCAGGGACAAAGAGAGAAAGCTCACTGAAGCTGAACCAACATTTTACTGATTTATTTGAACAGCACACGCTGGAGCTGAATTAAAATGACAATGTTCTGCTTGTCAAGCTGCCACATCGGCGTGCGTGTCTGCGGTAAAGATTGGAGGTCATTGTTTTAAGTCTGCAAACATATCTGGTTTCTTTCTGGTGGAACCATACACCCTAGATTCAGAAAGCTCTGCGTCCCAGGATTAAATGTCCCATCAAGGCAACCTGAGCCAGGCCAGCGGAGGATACGCCAGATCAGTGTCCTCTGATGTGGAATCAGTAAACCAAAGAAACTAGAAATACAATGTCATGTGAGGATACCAAAATAAAAAATTCTATATGAAATAAGATCAACTAGCAAATAAAACAATTTAATATACTCTACTGACATCATCAGTTAGGCAAAAAGTGTCTCATTGCAAACAAAGCAACGTGATTATAAATATTGAACAGTCTCCACTGCTAAAAAGACTTCCTGAGCAACCTTGAGAACGTGAGATGAGTCAGTGCAAGAGAAGCTTGTAAATCACACAATAAATCAGAGTCTGGAAACCAGGACCTGGATGTTCCATTGAAAATGAAAAGCTCAGTTTCCTCTTTTAAAATACCTGCAGCAGATTTTATTATTTCTATACACAATTCAAGAAACACCTGTCAAGGTTTCTGTCAATGTGCTCAAAGTGAGGATGTTTTCATAAATAGAGAGTACAAATAAGCTTTGACTTAATGTGAAATTTGATTTACTGAGTCTTGACTATGCACAGATCAGGTGGGCTTTAAATCCAATGGAGATGCTGACATATAGACTGACAGATGACTCCAAATAAACTCTGTGTGCACATAAACTAAACCTGAATGGGCCAGCGTAGTTCAGTAAAAGCGTTGCTGTACCTCAAATAACCAATAAAAAGTTAATATTGGTTTCTAAAGGAAATGATTCAGAGCAAACGGCAGCGATCGAGGGGACAGAGTGATAGTTTGGTTCGTGTTCTGCGAGGAAACCATCAGTCCTTACAGACAAAAATACACCCTTTTATCAAATCAGTGGTCTAAATCAGGGAGATAATACCTTTAACCACATTGCAAAAGATGTTTCTAGAATCATTTGAATGATTTTAAAGTTGCGACCTGACCTTAAATTCTTAGTCTCAATCTAATCAAGTATATACTGGCATATCCACGAAGTTTAGCCCCATTGATCTAGATGAGTGAAAGGACTGACAGCTTGCTGCAATGTGCCACAGCAGATCTTCAGCAGTCTAATGGAGTCCATGAGTCAACATCTTAGGGCCAATTAGGAGGCAAATTGGGAAACTAATAAGTGTTAGAATGATGGTTGTTATACTTTAGCTGACAGATCCGAATCCCATTAAAGAATCTGTGGAGTGAGCAAAACCAGCATGAAGGAAAATGCAAAAACCTACGAACCATAGCTGAACATCAGTGGTGCACACACACATACTAGAGATTTAATTAAATGTGTGCACTGCATTTTTGGTAGAGATGTTAAAAGAACATGACTGGTTCCAGTATGATTTCCACTCACATGCATCCAAATAAACACATGGAACATTTTCCTGATCAAAATATAAAGATACACCTCTGAATTGCCTTCTAACTATCCTTATGGTCCTGCCACACAGGAAAGCTCTAATAGTTAGCTTATAGGTGCAGTTTAACACATTAAATGTATTTCAGTAAATAAGATGACAGTGTTTGTGAAGCTTGTTTAAACGTGTGGGATGAGGTAAATCATCTCCCTGTGTAGGAGCCTATGCTAACACTTCTGGTCTCAGCCACTTGGCACAAGAGCCCATTGACTGTTGTGTAACTATCCCAGCCAGTTCTTTTATTCTCTGTGCATCCTCACGCCTGGGTACAAACTGTGCTATTTTAAGCCTCGCTGAGGCTCTGTGCTGTAGCCGAAGCCTGAGAGGGATGCTTCTCCTTGGCCAACACCCAGAAGGGCTGAGACTTTAATTTGCTCTCTAAAGACGAGAAAAACAAATCTTAGAGGGAAAATTATTACAGCTATATAAAGGTGCAACGCCGAACTCCTTAAATACCTCTCAGGTAATGGAAGGTAGTGGGTTAGTCGCACAAATGGCAATGATTAAATATCACCACCCTCTCACCTTGACAGTAACATCTTCAGACAGATCTGCTCATCTGTATGCAACCAGCACTTTCAAGCTGAGTGTTTATTTACCTGACAGGTGTCTGAGAAGCACAGAGAAAACTTTGATCTAATAATCTATAAATACTGTCAAACACATGGTTCTGCATGGGCTTTTCTATTTACTGTTCAGGTTTTTTATGTAAATGATGCAAAGGCACTAGTTAGTACAATCATGCTTGTTTAAAAGTGGCATGTTGCAGCCGCTGCTGAAATAGGTCACATTTACAGCGCTGAGGGGAAACGCTGTACCTGCTTTAAAAGCTTTTGAACTATGCATTGTGTGTTACACTTCAACATGCAAGAGGATGGTATAAGCACAACGGCATATGTAGACCGCTGCATGCAAAGTGCACTCGGAAAACAAAAGTGTCACTAACTGATGCATCCGTGGTGCGACAATGAAAATGGGGGATTAGAGTTAATACTGCTTAATACTAGCAATCTCAGCAGTGTAGGAAATATAATCCAGTTAGAGTGTGTAGTAGAGCAGAGGATGCTGCATGCTTGTTAAGACCTGTCTCAAGTTTTTAGAAATGAATTCAAGCTTTTTAAAAGCTTCTCTGCAAGTAAAAATGTGGTGGATGTCTTAGGCTTCCTATCTGATTTTCTCTGTGGGAGAAAAAATGTGACTGTCTTTACTAAAATAATGCATCGGACAAATCAATTTAAGACAGTTTTGCTATATCATAAAAAGACAATTACCTATTGCACGCAAGGCTCTATAATTCTAGTTTTCTATTAGTTTATATAAACCTCCATCATCACATTTTAAGTCTTTTTAATGCATCTCCCAAAAAGAAGGTTAATTTCTTCACTCAGCATTCAGCAGACTGTGCTCTATTGTTAAAGAAGGACTATTTAAAGATTTAAATTTAGGTATTACAAACAAACAACAGCAATTCATGCTGGTTTACTCTTTTTCTTGGACTGAATTCATTACCTAGTGAGATGATCTCATTAAGAAGATGAAATGAGTAGAGGAGCGCGCAGCAGCATTTCAAACATGCCCGATTTGCCTCGCCAAACTCAAATGATTAAAATCCAAAGAAATAACCGTCACATGCTGATGAATAGCATTCAGTGATGCACATGCGTGAGACCCAGGCTGGAGTAAACAACACACTGCAAACGTCAGAATAAATCAGCGCCCAACTTCAAACGCTTCGCACTAAGTCAGCAGGGACGAGCCACCAGCGAACAGTTTTTTTAGCTGACGATCAAGCTGAGATTTTTTTTTTTTTTTACACGAGGTAAATCTGGTACCTTTGCAGACACGGGATGAAAGTGCTGTCGTTGTCTCCTCTTTCTCCTGTGTGAGGATGCTCTCTGGCGTGTGCAAGCGCGTTTCTTCAAAAAGTGAGGGTGGATACATGCATTTGAGGCTGAGCCAGTGAATGTTGCAAGAGCTTGAGTTCCCTCACTCAGAGCGCACACAGCCAGGGGCGAGAGGATCCAAGTCCGAGGGTTTCACTGATCTGCCAGCTGCGTGCAGAGCTAAGCATAAAAAACAGATCCCTCCTATATCCTTCCTATAGACACGCTGGTGATTATCACACCATTCTAACAATCCCTCCCCCCCCCGAATATCCCAAGGGCAGAGTGCAGCCACTAAGACAGGTGGACAGTGACACGTAAGCATGCACGCAACAATTTCAAATCTGATTGGTACAGGGAAATCTACTGAAAGGGGGAGGGGCCTGAGGATTTTGTAATCATTCAGAACAATATCATCAACCAATAGGAAAACAGCACATGGGTGTGGATATGAGAATCAATGAAATGAAGATTCGTGCAGGTTCAGCGAGCAGCAGATGATCTGAAAAGCTTTTTTCCAAATATAATCAAATACAGAAGCGTCACATAAATTTGATGTGAAACTGTTTGTCTCATAAATGATGAGTTAGATCGGTTTAGTGGTGTTTTATGAATCTGAACACAGGAAATCATGAGAGAGGAGTTTCAGTTTGGCCAACAGTATTTATGATGAAGTAGTTACCTCACCTCCACTTGTTTTGACAGAAGTTCAAGGCAGTGATGAAGAGCTTCACAAGTTTTACTCGAAAGCTCGCTCGTCTCTTTGGCTTTCAGTAGAACAGGTGCAGCTAGTGCTTGGAGAGAGAAAAATAAGATTTCGATTAGCTTAAAATATCTATAGTTTTCTAAAACTGTGATGTAATTCTGTCTTCTGTCACCACTCCGGTGGTCTAAGGTGTACCGAGATGCTGTCTCATCACAAATCAGTGGAATATTCGTAATCGCTTCTATTACCAATCATTCATGTATATATACCAGTTAATAGATGTTAGAAATGTGAGACTGAGGTGAAATAGATGAACAAATTTGCAGAAAATACAAACCCATTTTTCAAAGTATTCATTATTCTTAAACAGTTCTCATGTGATAAGTGTTTTACAAACTGTTTATAAATAATTTTCCTAAAAAAAATAACCCATGCTATGCTAATTTATTTCACATTGGTTGGGCTTTATGCAGAATATGTAATAATACTAATAATAAAGGGAATATGGTGCAGTTTTGTGTGAGCTTGTTCTTTTCTAGTCTATGTGCTGTGATAAATGAATAGTTCTAATAAAATTATCTGATTATCTGAAGTTTAAAATGTGATCTTACAAGTTGCTGGACGTGTAATGGACTATGTTTGTCTGATACTAACAGAAATGCTCCTCGTTTTTCGCCATGGATTGAAATATTGATACTTGACTCTCCAGTTTCTGTTGGTAGGACTTGGCTGTCTGTGAGAAAACAGGACAAGAAACTCACTTGGTCTGTTTCTTAGATGTTTCTTCTACAAGGTGCATCTTCTGTTCTGAAAGAAGATCATAACCGATACTGACTCACCTGAACCGCTCGGGTCAGGTTCCCCAAACCTCCATCGTCATCATCGACTGCATCAGAAGTGATCAGGTCTTGGATGCTGTGACGAGTGCTGTGACATGCATGCTCCTCCAGAGCATCCAACCATCTCTAAATAGAACAACAGCATTATTCACCCTTTCTGCATTCATGCAGCAGCACAGAAGGTGTTTATCTCACTTTTCTTGTTGCCAGTGAGTCTATCTTTGAAGCAACCTTAAAATGATGCACAGAGTCATCGACGCACCGGAGCATGAAGAAACAGTGGTCCCATGGTTTGACCTTGGTTTACAAACATGAAAAGATCACGTTAGCTGCTCCACATCGAACATTGTTATGCTCCAGGTTGAGTATGACCACAACAGAAGTGTTAAACAGGCATCACTGTGCAGTCATAATAAATAAAAACAAACCTCTGCTACTTACTTTGCAATAGGCTTGTGAAAGAGACTTAGAACCCAGTTTTCTGACACCAGCCCGTGCGTCAGCTCTAAAATGAATATAGATAAAAATAAGCATTACATAGCAGGAAAAAGGTAGTTAAACAAAACTAGAACACCTGCCTTTATTTATTGTTTTCTACATGTAAAGTTATCTCACTGTCTGTGGAACCAGGAGATCGTTCCATTCTCTACGACCACCCAGTGAGACTGCCACCCAAGAAAGCGTGAGCTCTGTTGAACATAGAAAGGATAAGCCACGTAGTAAATGTTAATTTATTAAAGTAAATTCCCTTTAACAAAATCATTTGTTTTACACTTTAATTTTATATTCCCACAGAGTATTTTAAATTGATTTTGTTCGTTTGTTCGCCTTTTTCATTAAAATTGGAGGGTGTTTTGATCTACTGGGACTCCCATGTGGGTTATTACGATATTTTAAAAGCAACAAAGACTATATAGGAAAAGCATGAAGATGAATATCACCACGTAACGAACCAGACTGGAACTGAATCAGCCCTTTTCCTGGAATCGATTTGGCTTAACTTGCAGAATAAACAGTCTTACACTATGTCGATGTTTGCTGACAAACCACCGTGACAAATAGTTTTTTTAATGAGGCCCCGCGGCACATTAAATAACTACTTAAATATTGAAATAGTCATGTGTTTTTACCTAAATAGCATTTTTTCATGAACTAAATTTTGACAAATAAATACTTTATGATGTATTTACTGATTTTTGATAATTTTGCCATCAAATAGTTACGTATTGAATAAAAAGAATGAAGGAATCTGTGTACCTTCCAAAGAGGGCCCTCAAACTTCTGCACTCCATCGGTCACATCCTAGATTTTAAAAAAGAAGTTAAGTTGTAAACTGACAAACCCAAATACCAGTTCAGAGCAAAGGCTGCTGACTTTTAAGACACCAAAACTCATGAGCATGCATACAGAAATAAATGAAGAAAAGAAAATGAACTAGTTTTTAAATTCCAGCGATACTGAAAAAAAAAAATGACATGCACAAAAAGCAAATAATCTTTCAAAGAAAAAGAAAAAACAGCAAATGATTAAAAAAAATGTTTGGTTGATCTTTAGTTCGAATGGCATCAAAACATCAAAGAGCAACATCACAATCACGAGCTGTGTTACAACTGAATGAAGGATGTTATTAAAAATGAAACAAACAAAAAAAAGCAGGTGCAACACATGGATGGATGGATGGATGGATGGATGGATGGATGGATGGATGGATGGATGGATGGATGGATGGATGGATGGATAAAGAATGTAAAACTTAGAATTTAGAAAAATTCAGATCATAGAAACAATCCTTAACTTGATAGGCTGCAATAATCTGTTTCAGGTCATCAGTACGAACCAGGTCCAGTGCTGTCTGATCTGCAGCATCAGCAAATACAAACTAATTATTATCAACCAGTAAAAAATACTTTACATTAAATATTGAACTTCCTCCAAAAAGTCCCAATAAAACAGAAACAGATCAGTGAAATACCGTTGCTGTTTTTGATATCTGGGCGGGCTCCAGACTTGAGAAGCTTTATGATGCACTGCTTCTGCCCTCTGTAGGCCGCGCAGTGTAAAGGCGTATTCCCCACAGAGTCCCTGCAGTGGATATCTGGGACCACTTCCCCATTTAGCTGAAGAACAGAGACCAGAAGAACCATGAAAAAACAAAGAGTGACATTTAACACACACAAAAAAAATACAAAACCAGGGTATGACACCAGAAAAGATGGCAAATATAAATCTTGCTTTTAGTGTTCAGTACTACTATGCAAGAGTCCTTTTTTTGCATGACCTATTATATTATTCAGAAAGATCCTCTCAAAGTGAAATATATATATATATATATATATATTTTTTTTTTTTTTCTCCTGAAGTTCTTAGAAAGGTAAGATGCAAACCAATTTAGACAGAGTGGAGAGATCCCCCTCAGCAGCAGCTTCTAGGAGCTTCTCCTCTCGTCGTCTCATCTCTCTTCTCTCTGCAGCTGCACAAACCAAACAGTACTTGAGACCTAAGACAGCTGAGCTTCTGTAATGAGAAGCCAACAGCCTCAAAAAGAATAAAAACACCCTCTAGTGATTGCATACCTTCCAACATGGTAATAATTTCATCATCTTCTGTGACATCTTTGGGGATTCGAGCTGTTCCGTTGATTATATTGGCACGTGCATCATACCGAAGCAGCAACAGAACAATTTCCTTAGAAGTTCAAAAGAATACACACAGCAGCCATCACATGATATCGGATCCTACTTTGAACAACCTTTATTGAAGGTGGCTGACAGCTGGAACACAGTTTGCAAAGGCAGCAGCATCTACTGTTATATGTGTTTGTACCTTTCTTCCAGTATGTGCTGCTTTGTGTAGAGGCGTGTCACCGAGGTTATCCTGCAAATTCACATCCACCCCTGCCTGCAAATCCCTGGAGGTGAATTTTTCTGGCCACATGTGCTTAAAAAAAGATGCAGAATTATAGAAAGAGATTTCCCACCTTGAGCAACTCCTCCACAACATCTCTGTGGCCATAGTAACAGGCCAGATGGAGAGCTGTCCATCCTGAGGTGCTTTTACACCTGGCTACAAACACAACAAGAAAAAATGAGCACTTTCCCAGGATGCACCTGTCAAACACCAGGGAGATTTTACCCTCATACTTACATCTGCAGTTGATATTGAACAAGCTGTTTTTGTCTATCCTCGATTGAAGCAACGTCTTAATAAGAAGACAGTTTCCCTCTTTAACAGAGATGAGAAGCTGATCTTCTTTTGTGATTTCCTCCATCACCGGACAAACCAACTTAACTAAATTCACTGACGAGGTGATTACCGCTAATTTGTGTCTAAAATAAGAACCGTGTCGGAGATTCGAGCTTTAATTAAAAAGAAAAATTAACTTTTAGTCGCTTATTTCATGTCATTTTTTTGGGACTGTAACTCGATATTACCCAACACATATAGACTACTTACAATATAACGACGATAAATTAAAAGAGTAAAGAAAACAGTTAGAGAGTTGTTGTTATTTACTTTAGTTGAATGAAAGACAGACCTAAACTTACAAATCGACTCTTAAATGCATCCGACCTTTGACGGACACAGACAGACGCGTGGACTCGACACTTCTCAGATGTTATCGTTTCAATCAGCTGACGATTCGGCGGTCATGTGACTCTACAGCTGCCAAACTAGTTGTGAGCAGGGGCGTGGCTACAGCAGGCTGAGGTCTGAGTCAACACGGTGAAGTCTCCGCCCCTTTAGCCCCACCCAGTGCTGCAAATAAACAAGCAACAGGTGCTCAGCACATATACTTATACTATAGTAATTTATAAGTTGAAGTATAATGGAAGTACATCCATACAAAAATCCTGCACTGTGATTTTATTTTGGTTAAGACAATGTTTTGTTTATTCTTTTAAAAACGTACATGAATCATACTTGAATGCATTTTTATTTAAAGACCTAATCCTTGTTTGAGTTTATTGAAATTAGGCAGCACTGTTGATACCAGCTGTAGATTACAAGAACTCCTAAAAAAGTCGTCTCAAAGCACAATACAGAGCAGCAAGTCTATTTCACATCAACAGGTCCAGATTAAGCAAGTTAAATGCTACAAGTTTGATCCAATTGTAATGTGATTAATTCATTAATACATTTCTTTCTATCTAAATAAACCAGCAGATTGAGTTAAACCATCATCTAAGTTTTTTATATATATAAAACATGGAGTTCAAGAACAGCAGAGTGAAGAAACGTGGGCAGTCTAAGGCATTAGCAGCATACCTAAAGGGATGGTTCATGACAACCTAAGCCAACCTGAAATATAAAAACAAATAAATGGAAAACTTTAAGCCTTAAAAGTAGATAGGATGTCTGCTTCACAGAATAAAACTGGAATCTGGTTTTAAAGAAGATGAGCCTGATGACTGATAGCTCTGCCTCCCATTCTAGTTTTAGAAACTCTGAGTTTCAATTGATTCCCTCATCTGTAAAGCTGCCTAAAGGGCTCCCTGTTTGCCTGCAATGCATGTTGTTGTTCTACATAAAATCTGAATTGAATCTGAAACTCCCACTGATTACACAGAAGTGCGCTATAATTAAAAACAAAAATAAAATCTACCTATATTTAATATTTAATGGTAATGTGGAAAATAAAATGGATCGTCTTGTTTATCATCATAAATATTGTAGTATAGAAATATTCAGCCATATCCTCGAGAGGTTAAGGAACATCGCCCTTCGTTATTGCTTGACATTTAGGTGGTTAATGAATATCTTCCTGCTGAGCTCTTCAGCATGACAACAAATATGGTTTATAGCTGTTTAAATGCAAGGCTCATGAAAATAGGTTTACAACAGTAGTGTAAATTCTACCAATTGATGGGGAAACAATGAGCAAACACCCCCCAAAAAACTGCAAACTGTCTAATAAATCAGGGTCTAAATTATCAATTAATAATTAAAAATGTATTTTTGTTTATATTTGTTGCATGCTTGATTTGAATTAGAAAACAGGAGTGTCTTGTCATTAGCCTGATTTGTTTTAATTAGCTTCCTTTCCATTTTTAAATTCATATTGAAAATTAACATTTTATCGGTCCTTTACGTTTTATTCATCATCAGCAACACGAAAAGGTTTTCCATAGAAACAAATGTTTGTGATGTTTTTTTAAATAAATGTCCTGCTTTGTAGCAAATGTATTTTAGGAGCACTGAGTGAGATGACCAGTCATACACTCATTCAGCAACAGGATCCCCTTAACCATTTCCTCCAGCCTGCACATCATCTGCACCTCATTGACTTCTTCCTGCTTTACTTTTTTTCTTCAAAATCCTCTTTTTATAGCTCCAAACTGCAGCTATGTCAACACTGATGAGCCTTGCAATCAGTGCGCTCTCGTCATTGCCGCTTGAATTACAAACTGAGAAATCAAGCGTGATCAGGACGGCAGATAAATAGATCCAGTTATTTTTGTCCTATATATTTTTCTTCTTCTCTCTTTTTGACATCTTTTTTTGACATAGGACCTCCACCTATAAAAGTCTGTTTCTGATGACTTTCATGGATTTATTGTTTCTGAAATAATCCTCATCAGAAATAACACAAGATAATTTGCTTTACCTTCATAAGACCATGAATTTAATTTAAAAGACAGAAAAAGGAATATTATGTCTGAAAAGCTGATAGTGTTTGAATGTGTGCATGAAGGAAGACTGAAATAGCTGTTGTATAATTTTTGTTAACTGACCATTAGTGAAATCTGTAGTTTACATCACAAAAAGCACATCATTCATATGTTTTTGTATAGAATACAAATTAGCTTTATAGCAACAATAAATAGGGTTGTATGTAAAAGCACTACCACATTATCCTCCATCACTCATCAGCATTTCTGTTTCATACAGAGTTCCCACCGACAGACTAAAAGGAAAATAATAAATAAATAAAAGTATGTCCATAGTTCCACACTGTGTGCATAGAATATTTTTGAATAGGATGGCGTTTGCAATATTTCTCAGGGTTTCTCCAAAACTGGCTTTCTGTTTTCATAACTCATATAAAATCAGAGAGAGATATAAAGCATGGTCACCTCTGTGATGCAACATATTGTTTATTGTTATTATTCATTCGGTTCTTTTTTTTGTATTCATTTTTCTTTACACTGAGTTTTGGATATTAGTTGTTAAATTTCACAGCGAGTTCTGTAGCTTCAATTTTTGGGAGCAGAAAAAAAGTTACTTGTAAAACTCAAGAGCGCAGATAAATCTTACAAAAGAAAAACATACATTTGTGATTCATATAAATCCGAATGCAAATGCGTTGTAATTTTAACCCATAAGCCTAATTAAATATTTACTTGTTTTTTCCCACAAAGATACTTTACCATTTGATGCTATTTTAAAACCTGACATACGGATGTAGGCAGAGTATTTTTTTTTATTAATGGTTTCATTATTTTTTTATCTGAGTTACTTTAAGCCTCAATACTGTGCATCAAGCTATGAAAAAGTATTTTAAAAACTATAAAACATGCATGTTTTTTCTCTCTCATTTGAATTTTGAACAATTTTGGCAACACAATGTTTTCCTGTGCATCAAACCTGCATGGTCCACATACATTTGACTTCTGTTTCATTCATAAACAGAAGACTTTTTATTTATTTAATAATACTCAAATTTAGTTCAATTTATGCAAGGATAAATTCTCTTTTCACATACATTATTTTCATTTTCTACCAGAAAGATGTTGACATTATTTAAGTGAAACATATGGTCAGCTTTAGTTTTAAATGTCATTTGTCCTAAACATCCCGGGTCCAGATTGTGTATAACTTTAGCAGCAAACATTTTTATAAATACTGAAGGTCAGTCTCTGTGTGTGGCTTTGAAGGTCTTGATTCTAGCATTCAGGTCTCCTGAGACACGAGCACGTTTGTAGTGAGGAAGGTGATGAGAGGGCTTGTGGTAATGAAGGTGAATGTGTGGAAAAAACTTCAAAGATGAGTTACTTTGTTGCCCCTCGTGGTTCTGTTGGAACGGATCTGCAGTAAAACACAAAGAGCTGCAGGAAGTGGACAAAAGAACAAACATCTAATGGAAAAGATTTGGGGACTGAATGAAATTCATGAGCAGCATCGCTAAAGGTTTGCTTTTTGAATGTGAACAGAGGACTGCATTAGTCATCTGTAAAATGAATCTGTAAGTCAGCGCTTTATGTGAGTTTACAAAGTAACACCAGAAAACCAGCGCTACTCAAAAGCAGCCAAGTGAGCTGCGCTCTAATTGAGATGAGTCCATTTGTATAACTACAGAATCCATTTAAGGCTGACAAAATCTGGAAATCATTCCCATCATGGCAGGTATTTTGACACAGAAAATACCAAAAGACTTATTTCAAATGAACTTTTCTACCTAACTATAAAGAATTTAACAAAAAAACAACCTGTAGGGAAAGTGTTGCAGGTGTTTACTGTTATTTTGGGGTTTGGAGGGAATGGAAATTCTATTTAAGACGTTAATCGATGCATATTCATCAAATCTGGTCTGGTGAGGGACAGAAGTGCACTGGGCTAGTTCCTGCTAATTAGCATGGCAATTATTGTAAGCTGTCACAGTTCTTAAGCAACGGGGTGGACTGCGTGTGCTCTGGAGCATAATCCCTCACAAATTACAAGATAATGGAGGCAAAGAGAGGCCATTGCTTCAAAAGGAAGCAGAAGATAGAATCCCCAGCAGGGACGTCTCAGGACAGGCACAGAGAGGCAGTGAGCGAGCTAAAAGGTGGGAGGAAAAAGAACAGTGTGCATTCATTTCACAAAAAGCGACTCTGCATCGGAGTTATTATTTCTTTCCGCTTGGTAAAGTGATTAAACCCAAAAGAAAATATCACTTAAAAGTTATTTTTCCCTAAAATTTTCTAAAAGTTTATAAGGTCTTCTCAAATTAAACATAGTTTGATAATAAAATCCACCAATAACTGATTCAGTTGGTGCTTCACAACTTACAATTACAAGCTTATTCTGACAGTAATTTACTATTTTGAAAGCAGTTATTAGAAACTAATGTTAATTTGTAGCATCTGGTGACCCCAAATTTAAAAATGATCTGTATCTCATGCAGAGACGGACAAACACCCAGAATGCAGTGTGATCAGAGAGTCAATGAATCAGCCAAAACCACATCAGATCTGTGTTACAGGCATCTTGGCAGTGACTGCGAGGGCTTTAATGAACGCATCTGAAAAACAAATTTTGTAATCTTCCCTGACAAAATGGATGTGACAACAATTACAGGAGGGTCGGGCAGGATGTTCTGTAAATTCTCACTCTCTTAATCTTTGTTAACAGGTGAAAGCAGCTAAATTATGTGAGAGAAACATGGAATTGTTCGATCTGTTGATGCAGATATTTTAGAATGTTATATGATAAAACAAAGGGTGCAAGTTGCTTGTTATTTTCTGGGTAGACGAAGACTATAAACTTGTAGACTTTTGGCATGTGATTATGAGAAAAAGATGCAAGAAGTTGATTTTTTTTGTTCGGACATCAGTCACTTTCTGATGGTCCCCAGTTTGCCAGCTGTCTTTTCATTTAGTATATCAGAAAGTTCCTTTTTATGCCAAATTCTGCATCCTTCAGCACTGAGAAAACTGGTTACTTTAAATTGTTTCAATCTATGAATGATAAAATGAAGCATTTGAATGTAAGATAATTTGTTAAAATTTAAAAGGTATATGTGTTTTTTTTAAACTGTCTCGTCTCGCTTTCTTTCTACTAACACTTAAGATTTTCAGCTTGACCATAATTGACCATTGACCATTGTTAATCCTTGTTCCAGCTCCACACATGACCAAACCCATACTAACAAGGTTATTTGTGTGATATTCAAGCTAATTTTGTTTTAAATAAAGGTTTTTCTTCTAGAGACACTTTGATGTTGATAGTTACGCTACAGGTGAGGCTGGGTGGGTTCTACATCTAAATCCATCCAGCAGCTGATGCAGATGCTCATCTCAGGAGAAAGTCTGAGGACGTGAAAACTGTTTACGATAAAGGAAAATATTTTAAAACTTGAAGACTGACTCCACATTTTTGGATTTGCTGTCAAGTTTCAGACATAATGAAGCACATTTGTCAAGTTTGAAAAGTTAAAATGAAACATTTTTTACTTCTTTAAGACTCATTACCACACACAATTTGTTTCTCAAAGATCTATTACCTCCTGACTGAAAAAGGCCCGCAAACACTTGTTGTTGTTTTTTTTTGCTATAAAAAAATATGTCTAAAAATTACCAAAGATTCAATTTCCAATGAGAAGTTTTATCTTTACACAAATGCTTTAACATTACCTGAATTATGAAAAATAAACAAGATGTTGTTTTGGAATTTGTTAACTTTTATCAAGAGAATTGAACAAATTTTTTTATTTAAAGAAGATAATCACTTTACAATTAGAATAAAATCATGTAGAAAAACCTTAGTGGAAACTACAAATAATAATCTGTGTTTTCATTGTGGTGCAAATCGACAATTTAAATGATTCAAATAGCTATTGTTTTGATATAATATAAATAACTGCTGCAATGGGGATAATCACAGTGAGGAGATTGGTTTAAAAAAAAAGAGAGAAATTTGGATATGAGGGCGAGGTGAAGAGATACCATCATTAAACAGCTTGGAGCTTTTGAAAACGAGATGAAAAATTTAACAAGTGAAAAATTCTGTCACGATGAGGCACGCCCACAGCATTTCAATGAGCTTCTGTGGATCTGGAGCATAAGGTAAATGCCAGCACCCCTCCTCTCCCAGGCAGCTCTGCCAAACAGGAGGTGAAGCCATGGAGCTGTTCAACTAGGAGTTCAACTCTCAGCATTTCTGTAAACTGTGACAGCTCTGATGGGATGTGAACACTTGGACCACTGGGGGATTTTTTCATTGTGGTTGGCTGGAAACGCGCTAATGCCTAGCATATTGATGCCGCCATTCTAGCTGTGTCCATCAGTCTGTTTGTTTATTTACTCCACGTTGGATTTCTTACAGTTATCCAAGCAAACTAAACTGATTGGCCACAATACGTTGTTACGCTGCACAACTTATTGTATGATTGAAATTCAAGTAATATTTGACTGTTTTAATTGGTCCAATCCTGGTTTCCATGGTTCTTTCTGTCAACACACCTGATTTGAAGACATGCTGAACAGGTAGTCCAATCTGAATCAGGTGTTTTTGAGCAGGGAAACAATCAAACATGCAGGATGATGATGATCACTGGTTTAAATAGTTGCCACATGGCAAAAACAGAAAAAAGAGCAAATATAAACAATCCCACAAGTCGCTGTTTTACATTTGAAGCAATAGCTCATGGGATTTTGAAACTGCTTTTCTAACTTCCTGTAATGTGACAAACTTTGTCCTCAAGAGCTGCTATTCTGCATGTTCAGCTCCAGCACAGCAGATTGTAAGGAGTTAATTACCTCCTTGTCATGTCTAAAAGTTCTGCAGAGACCTGGTAACGACCTGCTAACTTGAACCAGGTGTGTTAAAGTGGAGGAACATCTAAAACCTGCAGGATAGCAGGCCTCGAGTGCTGGAATTTGACACCTTTGCTGTAGAATGATGTGTTGCAATGCTAATGTGAGCTGTGACGTAATACAAATGTTATCTTTTATAAAGATAGCAAGTCTGAAATGCTACACTTTTAAATACACTTTTCTCACATTTATTTCCAATATAATATCATAACTGACTCTGCTTTGAGAATTAAGATTTCATGGACTCCTTTACTTTATGAAGTATTACAGCAGTTTTAACTTCCTCAACCTCGACCGGCTAGAAGCTTAAAAGTCAACAAGACAACAATTCAAAAACTGTATTTTGTTTCTAAAAAATATCACAAAAGGTCAGAAGAGAGTGACAGAAGAACTGCTCATAAAAAAAAAAAATGTTTTTACTCAAAAAGCAGCAGTATTTCAGTTTGAGTCTGACTGGAGGAATAAGGCTCACGGATACTATATGCTCAAAACAATTCGTCCTCCTGTTTCACCTGAACACATTGAATATCTAAATTCTCTCTATAACTCCAAAAATAATTTTTATTCATTCATTTGTATTTCAGATATTTTTTCCCCACGATTGAATAATCACTGTAGGATAAAACATTTGATGCTTCTTGTTTGTGCTTTTTTATAGACAAACTCCTTGTTGTACAATTTCTTGATAAAAAAATCAAGAAATCAACCAGGTATCTGATATTTTAATAGTCGCGAGCCATTTAATTGTGTAAAAGAAAATATTCTGAAATTTGATTTTAAACTAACCAGATATTTTAGGTTACTGTAAAAATCATTATTATATTATGTTGGTAAACAAATGAGCACTGTATTGAAAACCCTGGCTTGTTAATCTTGTTAAATCTTGTTAATTTGATGTAAAATTTGGCAAACTTTAGGGTTTGATAGACTGTAATCAGGAAAAGTTAAAAATCTGTTGTTAGTGACGCACAATTTATTCACATTCATTCAAAGTGATAATCAGATTTAAAATTTAAACGTTTATCAGATTGATTTTATTCATGTTTGACAAGGAAACTCAACACAACACCCTTTTATCTATTTGTATAGTTTTATAGAAGATTATCTTGATTAAAAACTTTCTGATTTTTGGATGTCACATCTTTTTATGCCTGATCTGTCATCAAACACAGATCTGGCTCTCTGGTCTCTGATCAGGCAGCCTGCAGCAGACAGGTGGTTACATCCAAAATGAATATTTAATCAAGTACATTTGGTAAAACTAAATACAAGCAAAGCACACAACTTTCCATGATCATAAAAGTGGTGTGATGATCTGTCATGAGGTAGAGAACAGTAGCACAGGTGAGAAACACGAGGACTGATTAACAAGGGAATGACACGAAACATGATGAGAGACCAGAGACAGTACACATGACAAGATCATTGACTGACATGATATGAATCAGTTTGACAATATACTGAAAGGCAGAGACGTGAAAATGAAAACTATGACCAAGACTAGGGTGATGAAAACACATGACAGGAACCTAAAGGTGAACCCTGAGTGAAAAAAATAAAAAAATCACAACTAAATATAATAAACAGGAAATGGTGAACCAATAACTGGATTTCAAGATGAATAAATACAATGTGACAAACTGCATTCACAAACAATGAATTCTGAAAACAAGCGGAAGACACGAGACAAACCGAAGACCTCAGGAACGTGATGTCATCCTAATCTTACCAAATCCAAGATCAAACAGACTAAATCATTATTTGAGCCAAAGCTTTTGCCAAAGAATCTGGAAATGATTTAACTAAAACCACGTTAGAAGTTCAAGCCTGACACACAGAGCTGCTCTGTGTCTTGGAAACTACCTGATCGTGTGCGCGATCTTAGACAAACCTCTTCAAAGCTGACTTAAAGCGAGCAGCGTGAGGTTATATGTGTGAATTTTTACTGTAATTGCTGTGGATGGGCAGGCACTGTATGACAGCATCTGTCCTTGCAGAGCAGCATTCAAACACAAACACTCGAGTGGCAGAGTGGTACAGAACCACAGCAAGCCTCAGTATTACAGCAACACTAGAGCCTTTGTGTATCCTCTGTGACACTGCTCAGTTTCTGAGTGCCCTCCATATTTAAATAAGTCTCTGCTTTTGGATTTCCTGATCCAGCGGCTGCACCTGCTGAACTGATTGCATCCTCTTACAAACGTTGTTGGATTCTGTTTAATATGCATGTCCCACTGTATTATATTTAACCAAATGAATCACTGAAAAACTAAACGAGCATTGCTATTAAAGGGTCAAAATCCCTGAAATTTCATGTTTTTGTTCAACATCTGCAGCCACACTTCAGTGCACAATATTTGATTAATGTTTAAAAGATGCTTGATTGAGATAATATTCAATGTATTCAGAATTTTTTAATTAGCTTGGAACTTTTTTCAGTCATCCTCATTATGCAGCACTTTGTACCATGATCTAGTTTACAATCAATTTTGTTGAAATGGGATCATTTTTGTGCATATTAGCGATTACAGAACACTGTAATCATTGTAAAGCTGTTGATTTATTTTCCATAAAAATTAGGAAAGTTTATTACATGTCATTGTAAAGTCAAATCATGCATCAAAAAACTCAATGGATTGCAAATGGGAACGAAATTACATTCTATAACTTTATGAATATGAACTATGTGGAAAACATTAAGCAGACAAATTTTCCTCCAGATGAAACAGGAAATATACCTAATGCAGTCATAGTGCTGTCTTCAGATTGGTCCCATCTGGAGGTGAGAAACTCTGAGATGGTGGAGGGTCATTTGTGAGAAAATAACAGTAATTCAAAATGTGCTCTTTTCTCCTGATGTTTACTTTGACCTCTGCTGGTGGACATACTGGGCAGCCTGCAAGTTCAAGGGGGTGTTCAGATAATTAGAAAAAAATATATGGGTCTATATGGAGCTACAGTACAGAAGTGTCAGATTTGAAGAAACTTTGAAGATGAAACGTGATGGATTTTAAAGTAAAAGAAATCAGACTTCATCTTCTGGACGATGAAAGGACTTTATGACACTAGTTGAATAATTAATCAAAGAATAACAATTTTCATTTATAGATCTTACCTTTATATTTTAACTTATGCAATTTCTGGTAACGTGTAAAAAAATTGAAAATAAAAAATTTTCTACTTACTAACTTCCAGGTGTTTTAAATGGATGAGTTTAAAAGAATGATTGTATATGTCATGTGAAAACACATATTTCAGATTTTTAACCTTTAAACGTGCCATTCAATCTGTTTTACTTTGAAATGTTGATATTCTGTTGAATAAAAGGAAGGTTGTAAGAGAGCTTGAAGAGGCAGAATCCTTTCAAAATAAAGTTTTTTTTTAACGTCTTCATCTTTTTACTGTGTATATTTTTGCACATCAGATCCATTTTAGCTCTCTGTTTATAGATTGGTTCAGTTTTCTCTATAATAAATCACAACTCTCCGTGTGATCTCTCTTGAAAAGAGGAAATGTGTGTCCGTGAATCAAATATGGAGATCGCAGCAGGAGAAATAGGACTGAAGATGGTTAAACAAAGTGAATCCGCTCACTGTGTTGATTCACATTATGAGGGTGACATTTGAATGAGGGTTCTCTGGAGTGGTCTGGTCGGATTGAGCCACATGCTTCAGTGTCGGTTTAAATTTATGATGGAAAGTCGGACTATTCAAGAAATCTTCCAACCAAATGTGCTTCTGGAGTATTTCTGGACGTTTGTGCTTTAACTGACTTCGAGCGATCGTTAACTTTTCGAAGAGAAAATCAAACTTAGAAGTGCTGAGCGACATACAGAGACTCTCTATTTAAACTTTTATCATTACATGCGCAGCAAAAAAAAATGCTGTTTTGACGCAAGTCCATCTGAGCAGATATGCGTAAAATCCAGCAGGTGTCCAGGCGCGCGTTACGGAGAGCGTCTTGCGCTCTCTCGTGGATTTTTTGCGCACTGAGCTCAGTTTCATCGGGAAACGGAAGCTTTCAGAACATATATGGGGGTTGCTGAGTGCACCTCCTGGGCACCTGTTGCTGGCTTATAATTTTTTTGCGCGTTCTTCTCGAGGATAATTAAGCGACATCGCCACAATGTCGGAGGAACAATCTGACTCCAACTCCACCGGCTACTATTTTGACAATCCTTCAACAAGAGTCCAGCACAGCTTCGTGTTCTCAGGACCCATGTTTGTCATTTTGATAGTGATGATGGTGACTTTGGTTGTTGTGATAGTTTTGGGCAACGCACTGGTTATTATGGCTTTTAAAGTGGACAAGAGTTTGAGAAGACAATGCAATTACTACTTCTTGAATTTGGCAATCTCGGATTTTCTTGTAGGTGAGTGTAATCTTATTTTTTTTTTTGTTCTTATTTTGAAAGGACGATAATAGAAGAAGGTAGATGGAAGTTTATTTTAATTTGCTGTGCTAAGAAATATTTTATTTTTTTAATGTCAAAATCTTCCCCTTTATATGTTTCTGCCACTATGAGCATCTCTACAATGATAATAATAAAAATAAATAGCTGCAAGTTAGTCATCCATTTTCACGAACACATATTTTGCACATACAAATCTACGTTTGATGCTTATCCTTATATTACTTAAAAAAAACATTCTTTCTTTTCTCATCTCATGATTATTATCAAAACTAATGTTGATAAATTCTGTATGAAAAATGAATGAATTTGCTCTGTATTTGTGTTAAGTGGCCTTGGATTGCTTATCTGCACAGGTGCGTTCTGCATCCCCGTCTATATCCCCTACATCCTGACAGGCAGGTGGACACTGGGTCGAGGGCTGTGCAAGCTGTGGCTGGTCACTGACTACCTCCTCTGCTCTGCCTCTGTCTTCAGCATTGTGCTCATCAGCTACGACCGTTTCCTCTCAGTCACCAGAGCAGTGAGTGAAACACTCTGTCCCTCAGTGGCTATAATGAGTCGAATGAATTTCTGCATCTGAAACACCAAAATAAACTCTTATCTTTGTGGAAGGAAATAACCAATTGAACCTCAAGTTGAACCTCAACTCAAGTTAAACCAAAGTGTTCCGTCTTACTCTTTGCAGCAGTCGCTCATTCTACCTTTTTTGACCATGTCTTTAAGGTTAATTGTCAAAAGATTCAATCTGATTACCTTATGAATATTTAATTGTGGTCTTTTGAACTATTTCTGATGAGACTCATAGGCCATTGGTTGGGGCACAGCTACCTCATTCTCCCAAATGTGCCCATCTGTGGAGGTTAATCGCTCCTGACCCATCCAGGCTCAGTGCCACTCCTAATTAGTTTTTTCCAAATAACAAAAATAATCAAATAAAGTCACATTTTGCCTCTGAAAATGATACACAGAAAAATACTAAGATGGATTTGTAGGTCCACGTTACATGATTCTTCTGGCACACAGTTGCTTTTCTTTTTTCTTGCATTTTCATACATTTTGAAACCGCTACATCTGCTCTCCTTGTTTAGCCCTTCCTTGGGGCTCATCCAGGCATCAGCTGGCTGAATGCTTCTTACATAAACCTGTAATAATTCTGAGGTGGGATGATACTCAGCAAAGAAGACAAAGCGAGTGCTCTGTTTCCTTTCAGAAGCAAACACTTAACATCAGAGCAATGAATACAAATAACACCAGAGAGAGAGTGAACCTCTTCTTTAATTAGACAGCTTTGATCATGGAGGTCCTCCTCCGTGCCACGATCCTTCTAACCTGGAGAGATCAATCGCTGCAGGCACAGGTCACTGGCAGCTGAGCAACATTTTCCTAAAAGCATTTCTCTCTGAACATTGGAAGACAAAGGGCTGTCAGCAGTCAGAGACACAGTTAGTCTTTGAAAAGAAAAGGTAGAGTCAGATGACACACAGCTGGTATGACAGAACATAACCAAAAGAGCACGGCAATAGAGAGATCACAGGTTTTATGTGTTAGTTTGAGTCGCAAAAATAGACATGGATGGATGGATGGATGGATGGATGGATGGATGGATGGATGGATGGAT
>SSNP01000021.1:3483065-3511735 GCA_006937955.1 Pachypanchax playfairii
GGGGTGTTCAGATAATTAGAAAAAAATATATGGGTCTATATGGAGCTACAGTACAGAAGTGTCAGATTTGAAGAAACTTTGAAGATGAAACGTGATGGATTTTAAAGTAAAAGAAATCAGACTTCATCTTCTGGACGATGAAAGGACTTTATGACACTAGTTGAATAATTAATCAAAGAATAACAATTTTCATTTATAGATCTTACCTTTATATTTTAACTTATGCAATTTCTGGTAACGTGTAAAAAAATTGAAAATAAAAAATTTTCTACTTACTAACTTCCAGGTGTTTTAAATGGATGAGTTTAAAAGAATGATTGTATATGTCATGTGAAAACACATATTTCAGATTTTTAACCTTTAAACGTGCCATTCAATCTGTTTTACTTTGAAATGTTGATATTCTGTTGAATAAAAGGAAGGTTGTAAGAGAGCTTGAAGAGGCAGAATCCTTTCAAAATAAAGTTTTTTTTTAACGTCTTCATCTTTTTACTGTGTATATTTTTGCACATCAGATCCATTTTAGCTCTCTGTTTATAGATTGGTTCAGTTTTCTCTATAATAAATCACAACTCTCCGTGTGATCTCTCTTGAAAAGAGGAAATGTGTGTCCGTGAATCAAATATGGAGATCGCAGCAGGAGAAATAGGACTGAAGATGGTTAAACAAAGTGAATCCGCTCACTGTGTTGATTCACATTATGAGGGTGACATTTGAATGAGGGTTCTCTGGAGTGGTCTGGTCGGATTGAGCCACATGCTTCAGTGTCGGTTTAAATTTATGATGGAAAGTCGGACTATTCAAGAAATCTTCCAACCAAATGTGCTTCTGGAGTATTTCTGGACGTTTGTGCTTTAACTGACTTCGAGCGATCGTTAACTTTTCGAAGAGAAAATCAAACTTAGAAGTGCTGAGCGACATACAGAGACTCTCTATTTAAACTTTTATCATTACATGCGCAGCAAAAAAAAATGCTGTTTTGACGCAAGTCCATCTGAGCAGATATGCGTAAAATCCAGCAGGTGTCCAGGCGCGCGTTACGGAGAGCGTCTTGCGCTCTCTCGTGGATTTTTTGCGCACTGAGCTCAGTTTCATCGGGAAACGGAAGCTTTCAGAACATATATGGGGGTTGCTGAGTGCACCTCCTGGGCACCTGTTGCTGGCTTATAATTTTTTTGCGCGTTCTTCTCGAGGATAATTAAGCGACATCGCCACAATGTCGGAGGAACAATCTGACTCCAACTCCACCGGCTACTATTTTGACAATCCTTCAACAAGAGTCCAGCACAGCTTCGTGTTCTCAGGACCCATGTTTGTCATTTTGATAGTGATGATGGTGACTTTGGTTGTTGTGATAGTTTTGGGCAACGCACTGGTTATTATGGCTTTTAAAGTGGACAAGAGTTTGAGAAGACAATGCAATTACTACTTCTTGAATTTGGCAATCTCGGATTTTCTTGTAGGTGAGTGTAATCTTATTTTTTTTTTTGTTCTTATTTTGAAAGGACGATAATAGAAGAAGGTAGATGGAAGTTTATTTTAATTTGCTGTGCTAAGAAATATTTTATTTTTTTAATGTCAAAATCTTCCCCTTTATATGTTTCTGCCACTATGAGCATCTCTACAATGATAATAATAAAAATAAATAGCTGCAAGTTAGTCATCCATTTTCACGAACACATATTTTGCACATACAAATCTACGTTTGATGCTTATCCTTATATTACTTAAAAAAAACATTCTTTCTTTTCTCATCTCATGATTATTATCAAAACTAATGTTGATAAATTCTGTATGAAAAATGAATGAATTTGCTCTGTATTTGTGTTAAGTGGCCTTGGATTGCTTATCTGCACAGGTGCGTTCTGCATCCCCGTCTATATCCCCTACATCCTGACAGGCAGGTGGACACTGGGTCGAGGGCTGTGCAAGCTGTGGCTGGTCACTGACTACCTCCTCTGCTCTGCCTCTGTCTTCAGCATTGTGCTCATCAGCTACGACCGTTTCCTCTCAGTCACCAGAGCAGTGAGTGAAACACTCTGTCCCTCAGTGGCTATAATGAGTCGAATGAATTTCTGCATCTGAAACACCAAAATAAACTCTTATCTTTGTGGAAGGAAATAACCAATTGAACCTCAAGTTGAACCTCAACTCAAGTTAAACCAAAGTGTTCCGTCTTACTCTTTGCAGCAGTCGCTCATTCTACCTTTTTTGACCATGTCTTTAAGGTTAATTGTCAAAAGATTCAATCTGATTACCTTATGAATATTTAATTGTGGTCTTTTGAACTATTTCTGATGAGACTCATAGGCCATTGGTTGGGGCACAGCTACCTCATTCTCCCAAATGTGCCCATCTGTGGAGGTTAATCGCTCCTGACCCATCCAGGCTCAGTGCCACTCCTAATTAGTTTTTTCCAAATAACAAAAATAATCAAATAAAGTCACATTTTGCCTCTGAAAATGATACACAGAAAAATACTAAGATGGATTTGTAGGTCCACGTTACATGATTCTTCTGGCACACAGTTGCTTTTCTTTTTTCTTGCATTTTCATACATTTTGAAACCGCTACATCTGCTCTCCTTGTTTAGCCCTTCCTTGGGGCTCATCCAGGCATCAGCTGGCTGAATGCTTCTTACATAAACCTGTAATAATTCTGAGGTGGGATGATACTCAGCAAAGAAGACAAAGCGAGTGCTCTGTTTCCTTTCAGAAGCAAACACTTAACATCAGAGCAATGAATACAAATAACACCAGAGAGAGAGTGAACCTCTTCTTTAATTAGACAGCTTTGATCATGGAGGTCCTCCTCCGTGCCACGATCCTTCTAACCTGGAGAGATCAATCGCTGCAGGCACAGGTCACTGGCAGCTGAGCAACATTTTCCTAAAAGCATTTCTCTCTGAACATTGGAAGACAAAGGGCTGTCAGCAGTCAGAGACACAGTTAGTCTTTGAAAAGAAAAGGTAGAGTCAGATGACACACAGCTGGTATGACAGAACATAACCAAAAGAGCACGGCAATAGAGAGATCACAGGTTTTATGTGTTAGTTTGAGTCGCAAAAATAGACATGGATGGATGGATGGATGGATGGATGGATGGATGGATGGATGGATGGATGGATGGATGGATGGATGGATGGATGGATGGATGGATGAACGGACGAACGGACACTGAAGCATGTGGCTCAATCCGACCAGAACACTCCAGAGAACCCTCTTCTGTCTCATTCAAATGTCACCCTCATGATGTGAATCAACAGTGAGCTGATTCACTTTGTTTAACCATCTCTTATTTCTCCTGCTGCAATCTCCATATTTGATTCACGGACACACATTTTCTCATTTCAGGGGAAATCACACAGAGAGTTGTGATTATTATCTAGAAAACTGAACAATTTATAAACAGAGAGCTAAAATGGATCTGATGTGCAAAATTATACACAATAAAAAAGACATGGAGACATTACAACACTCCCAAGATGGCAGCTAGTTTGTTTTTTTTTAGACGATCAGCTGATTTTGTCCAGTCCACTTGACAAAGTTACCATCCATTGTCCTGTTCTGTTTTAGTAACCCTGTAGACAATTAAAGCATCAGCGCTCATCTTCAGTAGCGTCTCCCTAAGTAGCAGAATTACAGGTTGTGATGATATGTAAAATGTAAATAAAACCAGAAAACCCAATATATATATTACACCCAATAGAACATACACAACAAATACAAATATTTAAATTTTATAAGTTCATTAAAAATACTGGCTCATTTGGAATTTAATGGCAGCAGCACATCCCAAAAAAAAGTTGGAACAGGAGGATGTTTATCGTTGTTTAGCATCCTCTCTTGTTTCAACATCTGTCTGTTAACATCTGGCACGTGAGGAGAGCAGCTGCTGGAGTTTTAGGAGAGGAGTGTCCTTATTTTTGTCTTATGTTCTAGCTGCTCTACATTTCTGGGCCTTTGTTGTTGGATTTATTTTTTTTTTTTTTCATTTCACGATGCTCTGAATGTTTTCTGTTGGTGAAAGATTTGAGGCGGGTCAGTTCAGCATACGGACTCTTCTACTTTGAAACCATACTGTTGTGATGGATGGATGCAGTGTGTGGCTTTAAATTGTCTTGCTGAAATATGCAGGGTCTTCCCTGATCGAGACGTGTCTAGATGGGAGCAGATGTTGCTGTAAAACCTTTTATGCATTGATTGTGGCTTTTCACATGTGTAAACTACCCACACTATACACACTAATGCAATTCCAGACCATCAGAAAGACTAGTTTTTAAACTACCTGCTGGTAACAAGCTAGATCCTGATGGTTTCCTGTATTCCACTGGTGGAACCTCTTTAGTTGTCTACTGACCTGGCCTGTTGATGCAGACACCTGGAGGGATGGAGATAGGGATGTGAGGGTTAGCTGAGATCTACAGTGAAGGGGGAAGAGGGGAGGGATGGAAACACTTGAGGTCACAGAGGTGTGGAGCAGTCGGCTGGCTCCCGTGTATTTTGTGCCCTAGGAAATTTCCTTCCCCACCCCCACTGGCACGCTCACAAAACAGAGCTGGCACTGGTCTGGTGTTCTGAAAATGTGGAGTTGACACAACTGGAGTGACCACATGGGAGTGGGAGAAAAAGGGTGGCTGAATTTGAGTCAGTGTGGGTGACTTGGGATCTGGAAGTGTTTAAGGGGACAGCAGGAGACTGGTAGTTGTCCATCATGTTATCTGCTGCATGTTGATGGTCTTCTCTTTGTGTCCAGTGATCAGTTTCATGCTCGGCCACACCCTCATCACTTCCATTGAAGCTGTATATTTTTTATATGATGTATTTTATGTTGATATTCAGCACCTTTGCAGATTCTCCCTACAAGAACCAAGAAATTCATCCTCTCTACTGAAGAATGTCGCCATTCTTTTCTTGCACCGCTGGTTTGTAAATTTTCAAAGCTTGTTCTTAACACGCCATATGGGCAGAACATTATTCTTGTTTGGTTTCCAGAAAAAACTGTTGTGTCATTAGTCAGAAATTTGAAGTGATGGTGAAAGTGGAAATTCGACTTCCCAGGAACATTGCTTGGGATGTATGAAATGGGTTAGAAATGGGTCAAAAACAAGAACTGTTCCAGCCACCTTGAGAAAATAAACACATGTCTGAGTTCTTGTGGAGGATATACTGACTTTGAGTTCATGTTGTACCTCCTTCAGCTCATGTCTGTCTCCAGACCTGAAAGCCTTCTTCTGCTTTCAGGTGATCCATGGCTTTTTTGGGAAGCACCTTACAGTCCAGGCCAGCAACATGGTATTTTCACAGATTTCAAAGCATTCTGTGATCCAGTCCATAATACTGTCAGTGTCTTCCCTTTTCAGTTTACAGAGCTCAGGCTGGTCTGTAGACTCAAAGCAGCCCTGAAACCTCCCGGGTCTACTTCCTGATAAAAAAAAAACTTGGTACAATGCAGCATGATTAAAATCACCTGTGGTGATGACAAAAGTAGTGGGATTTTGAGTCTGAAAGTCACTGAATAGGTTCTTGAATAGTCTGTAAATTTAAAAATCCTGGTTTGAACAGATGATTGACATGCAGCAGGATGCCCGAGTCAGGTACAAACTAATTTATACAAGCACAAGTGGAACCGGCTTTAATCTTCTCTGAACCGCAGCTAATTAGGAGCTATCAGAGTGACATGTATTCAGAGCAGCTGGAGAGGTTTCTAAGTGTGCTGTCCACTGAACAGGCATGTGGACAGGGACACAGGAAGTGACAATAGTAAAGACAAGTGGTCACAAGAGGTAGTTCACTGATTTAATACTCATTTACAGGCTTTAATGCACTGCAAGGTGTTGGAGTAGGACATGGCTTGTGTTTGTACTGAATAGTCAATATTTATTGAACAATACTTTGCAAAATTAGTTGTACACATGAATTAATCATATCATACAAATTTGTGACAGTTAAATGTTAAACTTTATCTCCATTAAAAGGTGCCTCAGGTGTTGTTGGGTCAAAATACTTCACACTTTTAAATGGAAGTAAAGTTTTATATTGTTTTGATAATGCTTTACAGCTACTTTGTCACTGTTTTATAATTGTTAAAAATTTCTGAGCTCAAATACGTAATTTAATTCTTTTTAATTTTACTTCTTTAAAGTCAAATTGATAAAAAATAGTAAATGATTATATAGTAAAAAAATCATGTGATTTATTTTTTACATATGTAATAAAATATATAACAACTATATATTTGTTGTTATTAAAATGAATGATAAACTTTCCACATGTAGTATGTAGATCCTCCACCAGAGGGCAGAATACATGAAATTTAGGTTCAAGTATTTTAGGAAAGTACTAATCCTGTTAAAGTTGTTTAAGTTTTAGAAATAGACATATAAAATGTGATACATTTGGCTTTACAGAGTTAAAGTACTTGTACTTCTTCAGCACTTATGCATTATTTACTTTTTAGTATATTTATGCATCTAACTTCATTGTGTCGAAAAGGAAAAGTTTTTCAGTGGCAGAGCACAGAATGACATTTATTACTTATGAATGACTGTGAAATAAGTGAAACATGAACTATTCACAACATCTTAACCAGAAATATATAAATATGCACTTAAATGCACCACAAGTAACAAAAGATAAACATATCACTTCTAAAATGTGATATGCACAGGATGCTAATTTAATTTAAAATAATAATGTTTTAATGGGAAATTTAAATAAGGATTTTTTTCACTAGGTATTTTGAATGTTATTTCCTCATTGTCAGACCATTTTATAATGTAAACAGCCAGAATAATGTACTTAGTTCTGTTGTTTTGGTTTAAAAGTAGTCTAATGCAAAGAGTTTTGCAATCTCAGGCAAACGTAGAATCACTGCACCAAAGTTTCATTATGTTTTCTAATGCATGCTTCTGTTTTCTGCAGGTTAGCTACCGTGCGAGACAAAGTATGACTCATCAAGCCATAATCAAAATGATTGCAGTCTGGGTGTTGGCCTTTATCCTGTATGGGCCAGCTATCATATTCTGGGAGCTGGTGGTGGGTAGAAGCCGCGTGCCAAAGGATGAGTGCTTCGCAGAGTTCTATTACTCTTGGTACTTCCTGCTAAGTGCATCTATGTTGGAGTTTTTCTCTCCTTTCATCTCTGTGGCTTTCTTCAACCTCAGCATTTACCTCAATATACGCAGAAGGAGGCGCCACTACAGGGAGGCTCAGCCACAGCTTCAGGCAAGCGAACCTGCCTCTGCCCAGGGGGAAGGCATCCCCCCGTCCCACAACTGTGGGTTTGGGATAAAACTGCCAATGAGAGGCTCCATTCATTCCCAGACCTCCTCTCCTTGTTTGGGTAAACTAGATTCCTCAACCAGCAGGTCTGCTCAGCCAAGTCGCCTTTCCAGGGATAAAAAAATTGCTAAGTCCCTTGCCATCATTGTATGTGTGTTTGCCATCTGCTGGGCACCGTACACCCTACTGATGATCATCCGTGCCGCCTGCAGAGGGCGATGCATCCAGCATCACTGGTATGAGGTCACCTTCTGGCTCCTGTGGCTCAACTCTGCTATCAACCCCTTCCTGTACCCTCTGTGTCATAGCAGCTTCCGCAGGGCTTTTAGCAAGATCCTCTGCCCAAAGCGTTACACAACTTCCCCAACATCTGTCCTACGTGCTACTCAGTGACAATCAAATACTTTTAGATAGAAGACGATGAACATTGTGCCAAAACTAGAGATGGAGGTAACCTGAAAGCAGATGAAACTCAGTTCATCAACACGATTGTAATTAGTTGTTAAGATGAAGGTCTTTATACTTTACAGTATTGTGTAATTTATTGTCAGTCAGTTTCATGATAAATTGTACATCATTTGCGCTAAAGAAACAAAACAAGTTGTATTATACTAATACAGGTATTAACTTTGTCTGCTTATTCTCAGTTTATATCACTTTAATATAAATAGAGTATAATCTGTATTCTCAATAATCATATGTGTTAACAGTGTTGCCTTTTGCTTCAACATCCCCCTCTGCTGTTGGAAAATATATTTTTCTTACGGTAACCGAAGTAGATGTTAGATGGAAACATGAATCATCATCATGGGTAAATATACGCTGAATAAAGCAGAATGGGCTGTCAAAGCCAAACTTTTTTTTGCCTCTTTAGACAGAAACAGAATAGTTGCTGCATATTTTGAGAATATTTTATTTATTTATTTATTTATTTATTTATTTATTTATTTATTTATTTATTTATTTATTTATTTATTTATTTATTTATTTATTTATCTATGCTTCTTGAAGATTTACAGTAATTAATTTAATTTCATTTTAATTAGTCAAAAAGGGAAACAGTTGGTTTAACAGAATTGTTAAAATTCTTCCAACGTAATAAACAGGTGCATAGATCCTCGTTTACCACTAGATGTCACCGTAAAGCTTCGCTGTACAATCCTTCAATCTGCGTTTATCTTCATCCTTCACAGTTTTTATATTGTCGTTCTTGTTTGAATATTTTAGTATAACTTCCTTTAATTTTCCACCCAGATGATTCGAAGTGTAATCTTATCTGTGACTTCACAATCCCAGGTCTATAAAACAGAACTGTACTCTTTTTTTATGTTCACTTAGAACATATATATATATACTGTCATGTCACTGTATATATTGTCACTTGAACAGCAACAGCAGCATATCTTATGTTTGAGGAAAAATGTTGTAAATGAATCGTGATCACTGCAAGAGAAGACTTTGAATTTGTCTGATATCATCATAAGTATTAGCTCATTGATCAGAATAATTAACATTATTTTTAATTCAAAAATATACAGGCTCATCTATTGACAGTAGCTGCTGAAATTTTATGCATACAAAATATGTAAAATTGACTTCTTTTGTTTTACTTTAAATGACCACATTGTGTCCTGTTGTTGCTGGATTTGTTCCAAACACTGAGTTGATTTTGTTTGATGTTCACATAAAAAGCTGAGAGAGCAGTATTGCTTTTCTATTGTCCTGCTGTCTGTTTGCTTGATTTGTTAAGATTAAATTCTTCTATCCAGATGCAGACTTGTTAGCTCAGTAATTACGCCACTGTGTCAGATAGTGAGGATGCATTTGCAGGTGCCTGGGTCTCACCGGGGACTTACATTGCTCAAATTGTTGCTGTATCCTGTGTGCACATCTGGGCCCCTGGTCAGGTGCTGGGAATAAGGGCACAGCTGCAGGGAACAGGCCTCTGCTCTGCCCCCCCCTTCCTTGCTCCTTCTTTGCCCACTGCAATGCATGTGTGTTGGAGGGACAGTAGTACACTCCTGACCAGAGGGATGCAGGCACATTTCCCTAGGGTTGACAGAACTGCATTTATCAGCAGAATGGCAAGGCTGGGTTTACTCTCAAATGCGACAGCAAGAGCAGTTTCACTGTGGAGCGCCTGCACTGTGTGCAGTTATATTAGGTGGGATACCGCTATTGATTTTGTTGATAGATTGAAATGTCACGGCATGTGTGCCAATCCTATTGGCCACAGACGGAGGCTATGTCGGGGATCGTGCCAGTTTAAATTGGTCTAGGAAAGGAAGCACCATGGGAAATACTGATGAGAGATAATAATTAGGGAGTGTGGACAAGTTTGTGTACGTGTGTGTCTTAATCCTGCTGTTTTTGGTGGATTTGGGGACCAAAAGCAACAAGCAGAGACTCAATTGAGGTAAAGAGTCTTTTTAAACTTCTCAATGAGGTTCCATGAAAATAAATTTATTAGCATTTTCTTTTTATTTTTTTGGGAGTGATTTAATATTGACATCTCATGTCTCCTTACTGGATGTTATCTGACAAAACATGAAGGCGTTTTCCACCAAGCAGACGTCACTTTGCTTTGGAATAAAACTGCAATATAGACGAGAACCTGCAGACAGGATCAAACCATTTTATTGTGCAGAATGAGGTCAGAGCTCTGACCCCCTTTAAAAGTTGGAGCTTCACTTAGTGTTCATTTTACCCCAGCATATGGCTGTTCACTTTCTCAGCAAACTAAATGTAAACCCCAGTTAATATTTCATTAGGGGCATACTTAAAAAGAAAAAAAGAGTTATCTCTGCTGGTTTTTGGCCACTTCCTTTTTTCTGTTTTTCCTCTTCTTTTTTCCTGCAGTGTACCTCCTGACTAGAGCTTAAATAATTCCACTGGAATCCTCTTAGGATGGGTTCCCAGCACTTGGCAATTAAACAATTACATTTAATCAGCATGGGGCGACGCTTCAAGTCACCCTCATTTCAGACGTTGATTAAAAGCAATTCTGCAGTGGTTATTGCTGCCTACTTTGGAAACTGCGGTTCACTTAGGTTTACTGCATCTGTGGTGTCGGGTTGGGTAGCAGTATGGGAGGTTCAGTGGTGGTCGCGAGCCATATCTGCCTCTGGTGTGTGGAAATGTAATGACAGAACTCATGGCGGACCTTTCATTGTCCCTCCAGTCAGAGCCACTTAGATTAGTTAAAGACTTTTTGACCTCACAGCAAAGAAGACTCTATGAACAATAGGAAGGAGTAAAGCATTAAGTTGTGCATGTGGGAGTTTGTATCCTGTGTGTGCATATTCATTTTATTGTGGACCATGTGTATTTTCACCATGCCATGCTATGACATCTCCCCTCTGTGATGGAACACAAGCTGCAGGAGGACACAGGAAGAGTTTTTAATACACGAGTGAAGGAGTGCGACACGGCAGAGCACTGAGCTAGACTTCTCTGATGAGTTGTGATGGACACCCAGCCCCCACGTGTGAAACCCAGGTGCCTATGTTCCGTAAGGCCCCCCCACAGGCTCTCCAACCCTCTTAATTAGCAGCTTCCGTCAGCTGGCACCCAGGCCTTCAAGCACAGTCGCCTGTAGAAGGAATCTAGTTCACTCCAGATCTTCATAATAGATGGAAAAGCAGGCAGGCAGCAAAAAGAAGCATCAAGTTTTTTTTATTTTTTTCTTGGCAAACCGGTAAATCATCTGTGAATTTCCTGGTATCTAGATCAAATGCTCACTGGGAGGAGGACAAAATACAGTTGTGTGCTTAACTCAGTGGGTTTCTTGGTTTTAATAAAGATGGGCACTGGCAAAGAATGCAGGCCTGTTTTTTTTACTTTTAGCTGCAGATATGCTGCAACAAGACAGTGATGATTTTTATATGATGAAGTCAAATATAGATAAAACATTTCACCAGGATAGAGATGTTTTTTTTTATTTTTTTTTATTCCTGGTGCAGTATCACAGCAGCGCTGCAACAATAGTCTCCTCTAATGACATTCCCCTAGTAACTTCTTGCCTCCACTAATCTCAAGGGGTTAGAGCTACAAAAAGTGATAATTACATGAAATATACATAGCGAATAAAGGGAGCATGTTTACATAACCAGGCCCATAAATATCTGACTGAGGAGACATTGTTCTCCAACTCCTTTTAAGCTGATCTCCCAGGGATGCCATTTTAATGACATGATGGTTTAAAGAGATGCTGCTCCGTCTCGTTCCATATTTAATTAACTTTTGCTTTTCTGACGCAGAGGAAAAAACAGAATAAAGAACATGCGATCGAGACAAACACACACACGTGCGCGTGCGATAGCGAGGAGACAATAACAAATAGCTGGGAGAACAGAGAGGGAGGCAGGGGGAACATTTGCAGAAACCTTGTCATGCTTTTGTGAGCTGTTTACAATACAAAAGATGCGAAAGGAGGAGCAGCGGATCGGAGGATCACGGGCGGGGACGACTGAGGGGGTGAAAGGGTGAAAAAAAAGATGAGAGAAATTAAATTTAGAGGAAGAAAATACGAGGTTATTGAAAGAGTATCAACACGCTGCAACATCTTCATAATGAAACTATCTTTTCTATTCCACATCTTTATTGACACCTTTAGATGAACTCATCTTGTAAAGACCCCTGCTGACTAAAAAAACATGGTTCAAAACTTTACTACACTGCACCCCAGGAGTGAGTGGGCCCTCCTCTTCCTCAGCCAGTGTATTATCCCTTCAGCTGTACACAGTCAACTCTGCATTATTAATAGTTTCTTTCCTTTTTTCTCTCCTCTTGTCCCTTCCCTTGTCCTCCCTGCCTCTCACACCTGCTGTATACTCGAGCCGAGAGAGTTGCTGCGAGTTTGACCCCACCTGGTCTATATTTTATTGCTTGGAGTTTAATACATTTTTGAAAATCTTCTCCCCATCCAGTCACACAAACCCTGGAAAAAAATAGAGAGTGGCTTGTCTATTTCAGGTGTCTGTTTTAGTGAGGTGGAGGGAGATGACTGCAGGCAGATATTCACCTTCAGTTCTCCCAGTGCAGCAGACAGAGGGATCATTAGAAAAGGGTGCAGCAGAGGAAAGAGTGAATGCGTTTGTTTGTTTTAGCTCAGCACTGAGCAGTAACAGGATTACATGTAACTGGGATTATGTTGATTTCAAAATAATCAGTCCAGACTGTGTTCATTGATTACCTGTTGATTGATCCATAACAAGGCACCACACAAACATGCTTATTACTAGGGATGCAACAATACCACTTTTTTCAAACAGATACAATACCGATACTTGGATATGAATACTTGCTGATACCAAGTACCAATCTATCACACAACAAAATGCAATGAATTGGAAGACAGGTTTTGTTTACTTCTCTGCTTGTTACAACAAATTATGGTGAATTAAATCAAAAATAAATATTAAGAACATTTCAAGTGAAAAATAAACATTTCCTGCCAAATTTTTGCTTCTCCGGGGACTCCAAATTCCTCCCACAGTCCAAAAACATGCAAGAGGTTAATTGGTGACTCTAAATTGTCCCTAGGTGTGAATGTGTGTGTGAGTGCTTGTTTGTCTATGTGTGTCCCTGTGACAGACAAGCGACCTGTCCAGGGTGTCCCCTGCCTCTGGAGACAGACATCAGCTCCCTGCGACCCTGAACAGGAAGAAGCAGGTTCAGAACTTGGATGGATGGATTGCAGAGTTTCCACATTTTAAGTATTGGTTAACTAACCGATACTGATACAAGTAGAATAGAATGGTATCAGCCCCGATACCTGATACCAGGGCCGACCCTGAGCTGCATGGTGCCCTAGGCGAAAAAAAATAAAATAAAATAAAATGTGGCGCCCCCTCCAGCAGAGGGCACCCTACACAATTGCCTAGTCTGCCTATGCCCAGAACCGGCCTGCCTGATACCAGTATCAATATCTGTGCATCCCTACTCACTACTTGTTTAAAACAAAACAACTGTCACATATGAAGTACATTAATATATGAACATGATATAATATGTTTAGTAATATTGTCATATAAAAGGAATGAATTCAGATTGAATGATAGATATAGGTCTCCTGCTTGGACTAACCATGTTAATGGAGGAGACATCAAAGAGTGTTCCTCATTTAAAGGAGAAGAAGAGTTGCCGAGCGATTACAGATGATAATTTAACCTAAATCAGGGAAGTGTTTTTTCATAATAACACTTTTAATATCAGTTAAGAAAATAGGTCAAAAGTCAGTGGGTTTACCCTAAATTGCCTCAAACTTGATTATGTTTAGAAGAAAACGGAATGATTTATCTTCAAAAAATGAACTAAATTAGAATTGAGTTTGAATTTTTATTCTGTTCCCTCAAAAAATATCCTTCTTCATTTGGCTGAAAATATTCCTCGAGGTGACAAGAAATCATCCAAAGTGTTAATGCATGAAAACACAAAACTAAACAAAACAGAAAAACAACAGAAATATCCTCTGATGAAGTAAAAAATAATAACCCATGACTCATCACACAAAATCGGATATTTTGCTAACTCAGTTTTTCCTCTGAGGGTGAAAACAAACACTGTTAATAAAAAGTCCAGCCAATCAAACAGAAAAAATAAAATCTACCTGGAGGACTTTTCTGTTTTTCTCTCATACAAAGCAACTCATTTTGTTTCTTTGTTGACATTTATTCTCAGGTTATTGATATTTGTATTTTCCTTCCTTTATCCGTGCATATTGTTACTTATAGTCTCACTTCTACACAAGTAATGCAATGCATTTTATTTTTGTTGCATCTGTAAAAAATGTCTTCATACTTGCTAACAGTTGTTTGGAAATAGTTTAACGCTTGACTCAAAAGAAGATTCTAACTGAATTACAGTATATCACTTATAAAAGTTTTGGGTTGAGCTTTGAAAAATTCTTGTATGCTTGAATCCACCTACACAGCTGTGTTTTGTTTTGGGACTATTTGAGCTCTGGGTTTTATAGATTGGCAACCAGTCCAGATCAGAACAAGATGACACACCCAGACACTCCAGTATTTGTGCCCTTTAAGGTTTAGAGAAAAAAAAAATCTCTTTTTGAAGATACAAAACCTAAAATTACACATGAAATACCCATAAAGCAGCAGCAAAGGTCCCTGCATTCATCCATAACATCCTGGCAGAGCTACGTAGGCTGCAGCGTCCATTTTGCTGACATAGTTCTGAAGTGAAAAGATGGCTCTGTGGATGTGAAGTACCGGTGTGAGAGATTAGGTTACCTCAGACAGTCCCAGTGGATCTCGCAGCCAAATGGAGCTGGATCTCACGCTTGGGTGCACATATTGAATGCCATAAGAGATCTCTGAGGTCTCCTTCAGTGAGAAGAATGTGCAGCCTAACAACGTGGAGTTTGCACCAAACTAAATTTTGCACCAAAGAAGAGCAATAGCATGGATGCCAGAACACAAGGGACGATTGCTGAATGTATATTTGTGCAAGTTGTTCAGACGGGATGAGATACCACGTTTTTACCTTCGCGGACAGCAACATGCTGCACAGCTTCAGATCTCATATTTCTTTAATAAAGTAGGCTGCTCTTTTTCCTCCAGAGGGCTGCGGATAGTGAAAAACAAAATACCATTCCACTTACATGCCGGATAAAAACAATGCCATTTCAGCTACTCTCAAACATCTGGCCCAGCTGCCCAGTTTCACTGAGGACTGCCCAGGCTCTTAGCAACATTAAGTGCCACTTGCATTAAGGTTATGTTTAGTGTGACGGCACCGCAGAGGATCAGCTGGGCTAAGTTATCTCTGAACAAGCCATCCATTCTACTGCTTTCTGATGGAAGAATACTTTAGAGCTGTGTAATTATATTGCTTTAAATGAACCCCAGAGAAGCCCCCTCCAAAGCGCCCACAAAGTCTCACACTTGGGCGAGTGTCAGAATCACAGCTCCTGTGTATGCACTAATGTATGTAGCTGCACGTGTGTGTATGTGTGTGTTGTGCTGCTTCGGCTGGCGTTAAAAGCGAGGCCACAGTGGTTCTGATACGCCTCACAAGTGAATTTAATTAAATCATAAATATGAGCTGGAGGCCACCACCCAATTTAATGTAATGGATGATGTGGGCCAGTCCATCTCTGGCAACGCAAAGTTCTGGATCTGTTCAAAATGCCCTTGAAGCTTATTAAAAGTGTCTGGCACAGGGAGATGCTAGCAAAGTTGCTTAATGGATGCCCAGCTTGCATTTGGTGTGACAGTTAATACTGGGCTGTACCATCTCTTATATGATGGGGAGTTTGGGGGTGGGGGTGTCTTCTTCACTCATTCCTCTACATAAAAATTTGAGCTAATTAAACTGATTTTACTAATTAGTGATTTCCTCATCAACAAATAATTTTAAGTGAATTATAATCTGTTTTTGTACATTATGTATAAAATGTTTATTTAACTTGTGTGAAAAAGTTGTAGTGTTTGATTAGATAGTGAGAGGGTGTTGTGGGTTTTTGGTTTGGGGCTTTTTGCTCCTGCCCAACACACCTGCGCCTCATCCGTAAATAGTCTCACCTGTTCTAAGTCAGTAATCAGCCTCTCAGCAGGTATAGTCATTGGTTTTCTTTCCTGTCAGATCTGACTGTAATATGCACTGTTTACCTGCATCTTGGTTCCCTGTGTGATCCTGTCAGATATTCTTTATAATTAAAGTTTTGTTTTCCTTTGATTCTCCACCTCCGTTCTTCTCGCTTTGTGGTTAATAATACATTTACTTTATGACAAATCTGTAATTGATTTAAATTTGCTTTTTTTGTTGAAGGGTTTTGCTTTATACCTGTATATTAATGGGACTACTGATGGAAATATTCAGTCACTAAGTCTTGTCTACACAGAAAACGTTTTTCAAGTAGCCTTGTAAACCTGACTTTGTTATAATATCTTCACCACAGATCATAGAAAAGAACCTGAAATCTTCTGGTAACTGCAGCAGACCTGATTCTGTTCTTTCTGGAATCTATTTTTATCTCATCTTCTTTTCTTTCACAAAGAAAACCTAAAACTTGAAATAACGAGAAACAGCGCAGACACTTTATGTTAGATCTGCAGTTACAGTTTAAGTTCCTGACACTTATAGAACTGCAAACAGTTTTCAAAAAAATCTGAACGTGGAATGTATGATGACCCCGTATGACAGCGAAAACAAACCAGAGACGACCTGAAAGAACCAAAACACTGATATTAAACACATCAATAAAAGTCTTTCTGTGTAAAATATTTTCTCTGAAATGTTGTTTTTCTGTGCATTTTTTTTTCTATTTTGACATAATAGCTGCATTTAAAAAAATAAAAATGTTTGAATAGATTTTGGAATCAACAAGACATTTTCTGTTTCATCCAAAGGGATTGCTGTTATTTTTAATACATATTTTGACCACATTTAATCAAAACTTTACCTCCAAAAGGAACACTTATGTTATTTTTATCTAGTTCTTCACTGTTAGCGGTGCAATGCTTCCTACAAGTAACAGTACTGGGATGAATCATTAATGTAAAGTCTTGTTAGTCAGAGTAGTTACAGAGCTACAAGCTGCACAGAAGAGCTATTCAGAAAACACAAAGCTTCAATAAATGTAAGGCTGCTTGCGTGTCATTGCTGATGAATCCTTTGCAGAGACAGACAGATGCTAATGTCCCATTCGGCATAGGCAGAAGAATCTTTCCCCCGGTCCCCCGGAGTGCTGGAGAGTCCCTAAATAGGCCTAGCGCAAGGGTGTGTAGAACGGGACCGCACAGGGTGATGGGTAATGGAGTCATTAATAACAAAGACCTCCCTTAAGATGCTCAGATGTTCGTTAGTGAATGCCACAAGGGAGTGAGGAAAAATAGAATGCAATTTGATACAATAAGGGAAAAAAACGCACTGTAAGTTTTTATGATAATCGTGCTCATGCTGTCATAGGTCTTGTCTGATTGGTTAATTATGTTGCCCTTCTCTACACATTCACAACCACACACACACCATTTCCTCATACAGTTTTTAATATTTCCATCACATGTGCAACACAAAAAAATGAGGTCTGCCAAATACAGATCTCTATATTTGTACAATACATTTTAATAAGATTGGAGATAAGTTTCGTTTTGCTGCAGGAGATGGTGATTTCCTGTAAAACTGTGTGTATACAACAATTCTTGATCAAAAACATTAAAGTTTCATACAAAAGTGCATCTCAGGTTCAATGAATGCAAAACATTTATACATAACAGAATGAAATAAAGTTGTTTTTTTTTTTGTATGATGCCACAGTGGCTTCCAGCTTGAGCAGAGGGGCAATCAGACGCTGCAAAGAATGAGGATGATGGGCACTCTCCAGGAGAGCCAGGGACTGAGTTTTGGAACTACGATGCATCCCCGAGACTGAAAACTGAAGTTCAGTCTTCATGCCCCAAAATTCACATATATATACTGCCCCATTCTGGAAAAAAAAAAATGTACAGAAATAACAGAAGATGAAAAAAGAGAGAGAAAATTCCAGTAATCTTCTGGCTTCAACAAGCAGTAAACATTAATAACAGAAATGTACAGGTTGAATCGGTGGGCTGGAGAGTTCCCCATGCTCTGAGAGCCACATGGGAGCTTCACGCCTCTGTTCACGAGCCAACCAGAGGAACTAGCCTTTTTTACCAATCTGCCACTGCATTTGCATATATCAGCATCCTGTCCCGTGTCCTCTTTTTTAATTCATTTTATCTTTTCTGTGTGGTCCTTTAAACATTTCTAACATTTATATGAACTCCAGCACTGCCTGTGCTGATTTGTTGCACTGTTGTTCACAGCCGGTCCTCTGGCAGCAATTTCATTGTACGATGAACACACAGACAAGATTTCTGCCTATGCTGGTGAATCAAGCTTCTCTAAGCCATAATGATTGACCACGTCCGGATACAGAGCGACTTAATACGCAACAGGAGTGCCACTGATTAAAAGAGTCCTCTGACAACACTTGCCAGTTCCAACAGGTTCCTAGGCTCTCAGTGACACCCTGTTTTTCCTTTACACAATGAGTTAAGACCCATTTTGATTGACAATTTCATTGATATTTTTTTCCTTTAGTCATAATTGGACAAACATTTTGAACTGTACATTGGCAAATACAGTATAAGATTGCAATATAACTGTTAAGCAACACATGAAGAAGGCTATGTACAAACAAGTTTTCTTTATTTTTTGACATACTGGTTACTAAAGAACAAAGCGGATTGTTTTAGGTTTGTTCTTCCCTTTTTTTCTTTTTTCCTTGTTGTAGAACGGTTTCTTGTGGTGTCACTGAATCAAAAGTTCAGTGCAAAACAGTCAGTGGGAGAAAGGATTGACAATAATTGGCGGTCAGGCATCATTTCTTGCACTGCCATCCTTGTTCTCGTCCGTGGTGCTGAGCTCTGCCATGTTAGCTGCTGTGCTGAGTCAATGTGTGGTTCTACAAAAAAGACAAAAAAGATGCAGAAAAAGCATTATTACACAGGGGTTTCATTTATATATTTTTCTCCAATAATAATAAAAAAAACATTTTAATATTTCATTCAAAATGTTTTGACTTTTGATTTTGCTGACATTTGATCATAATCATTAAGCTTTTATTATCTGGATTTAACTCGGTCAGGAGTCGAATTGTGATTTAATAGCATATTCAGGTCCTGGTCTAACACAAAGACTCAAGACCACTGACATATAGCATCCCACACCTCAGAAATCCCGTATCTATGGTAACAAATCCCACAACAAAGCACTGACACACCTCAAGCAATAGATGTATCATCCTTGGAGACCCGTTTATTCAGTGCTTACGTTTAATAAATGCACAGAATGGAAACAGTGCAAAGGCAAGGTGAAAAACACCTCAGGTGCAGGTGAGGCCACTGATGATTTGATCCTCTTAAAGTATGTAACTGCGCACAAATTACCATGACAGGATAACAAGGTGACAATGTAACTCTGTTATGCCGTTTCTCCCAAATATATGCGGACACACACACACAGAGTGGTGAGTGTAGGGTTGTAGTGGGGCAGCTGTGCCAGGTTCTTTAAAGGGAGTGTGGACCAGGGGGTGTGTAACTGGTGTCCCTGGTGGGCAGAATCCAGGTCATCTTTTGAAGTGACTGCTAATCCCTTTAATGCAAACTACATGCCCCACTTGCTGCGCTCTGTTTAAAACACGGTCTTGGACTCTCTAAATTGGCATGGACTAAACACACCTGTCACAGAGTCGTCACCACACAAACCCACACACACCTCAGCACATGCGCGCCATTTTATTTGACACTCGGAAACAAAAATAAGTGATAAAAAGGTGAGAAGTTTAAAATGATTACAGCAACCTCAGTTGGGTTTACTAAAGCAGTCACCTTCAGTCCTGCAGGTCCCTCAGGCAGTACTGAGAGATGCCCATTAGCCCCTCCCTTCACACATTCATTCCTTCTCTCTTTACCCTTTCAGCTACTTCCATATAAAGCATTTAAACACCTCGACAGCTTTCCTTTCAGACGGGGCGATTACTTCCAGACAGGTGGGGTAATAAGCTGTTTGACGGGGAACAGGATTGTGACCCCTGTGCAGGTTACCGGGGCTCACTTTGGCCCCACTTTCTCTTTTTTTAAAAGGGAGAGTGTTGGCTCTGGACCGCTCCTCTGCTTCCCTTTCCCCTCTCTTACTGAAATAAAGCTCCTTTAAGTGAGTCTGGGAGGAGACTCCCTAAGGGATACTCTCTCTCCTCACCTCACCTCATCCCCCTCCTCACACTCCACCACCTCCCTCCCCCGGTGAAGACATCCTTGGCGTTGCAGAGGAGGGACAGGAGAACGGCAACCTTATTAATGAATGCGGCCCATTACCCGTCAGCCTGGCTCCTCAGCGACTCCCAGAAGCCCCTGCAGTACGTGACTTCAAATGGCAGGATATTGACACGGGGGGAGAGCAAAGCGGCTAGAACTGAGTGTGTGTGTGTGTGTATGCGTGTGTGTGTGTATAAAAGAGAGAAACACAGAGAGAAAATTTGTGCTCAACTGAGTGTGCATGCCTTTGTGTGAGTGTGCCAGTGCGTTTAGGTGTGTGCGTGTGTGCGTACGTCTGGACCCCAAAGGAATGTAGCTCCTTGGATATAATGTAGGGCTCGTAACAGCTATTAGAGGGGAAAATAACCCCTCTGGGGAATGGCTCCCCCCTCTGAATGTCCCAGCTCTGCCTGACACACACTGCATTCTACCTTTTTCCTTAAACATGCCAGGAGTTTTTACACTGAGGGCTTTCTCAAGGACGGTGTTAAACGACTTCAGTGGCTGTGGCAGCCATGCAGACTAAAGGGAAATAGAGGAAAAAAGGGAGAAAAAAACGTTAAAAGAAAATGAAACTGATACCTTTATCTCTGTGGATACTGAACTCTGCAGAGTAGCTCTAAACTGTTCTGTGTATGAGTACAAGCAGTGGAAAAAGCAAGGGGGGGGGAAGGAAATTCACTTTCCAATCTTCATCCTTGTCAAGTTCTTCAAGTTACCTCTGCAAAAGTGTTTGATGCATCAAATACCTACAGTGTGTGCAGTCACAAATTAGATATAAAGCACACAATTCACTCTCGCCTTTCGCAAGAAAATGACCAAAATGGCCAGTGCACCAGTAAGGAGGATGCCACTAATGGTGTCACCGTAGAATCGCTGCAATTTAGGATTAGACGCCCTCCATTAAGCCTTTTAGCTCTCATCCTAACTCCAATTTTATTCCCCCTGAAACTCTGCCATTCCCCTTATCATCCATTTCCCTCCCTTATATCCAACCCTTAATCTCCTCCTCGATCCTTTCAACCACCTGCTGGTCACACAGGCCTGCTGCAGGGCCCAGTTACCAGCAGTGTTCAGGTAAAGCATAGCACTCGATTCTACACTAAATTAAATTTTGCACTGATCAATAGCGCGCACCCAGTACTCCCTTATAAAGACTGGCCTGCACTGGCTCAGAATGAGCATCTCTTCCTCCTCTTCTCTCCTCTCGCTGGCTTTGTTCCACTGTTAAACCACCACTTTCATCTGATTACATCACCCTACTGCAACGCCCTCAGGGGTAGTGGAAGAGGAGGGAGAACACCCGGCAGGGGTCTAGTGTACCCATGCAAACAGGTGCAACATGTCTTAGGAATTTAATGCTGCCGCAGAGATAGATGGGGAGGGGGAGGACTAAAAAAAACAGGGAATGATTGAGAAGGAGCTGAAATGAGGAAAGAGCAAGTCGACTGGGGAGCTGATTTATTAACTAATCATTCTTTATGTCATTCCCAATTGCTCTGGTCTCCATCGATAGCACCCGGTCTCTAGTGAGGCAACAGAGGTGCATCACTTGCATCAGCTCTGCAGAGGGAGACCAGTGGACTCGTAGGCGCAGCCTCTCTTTCATCTGATCTCACCGTATTAGAGAACATCTTCGGACTGTCCAACATCACAGAGAGGAGATGTAAAGCTTAAACGTAACACTAACAAAGATTGATTAGCATAATGGTAATACCTGCTGAGCACATGTTTGGTGCATCGTGTCTGCTCTTCTACCTGGTGTTATTCAACATGTTACATTAAAGCCAGGCTTTATTGAGTGGTTGTAAACCTGACTGAGCAATAATGAATTTTTAAGCTGTGGCCTTTTCAGGGTTACTTGAACAAATAAAGCAGTTTGCACAAGCCCAAAAGTGACCGGTTAACTGAGTCGATATGTTTCACGAGATCTATTTTTACCTTTCTGAGATCCATTCAGAATTTTTTTTCTAGTAGGAATATGACAAAGACACAAAACCTGGATTCCCCAATTCAGTCGTTCTTTAAAATTGCAGCTGACATTTTGCATTAGTTACCACATTTATATTTGTCAATGGGAAATTAGACCTTTTCATTAGAAGAGTTCAACATAATGATTTAGGACTCAAAGCGTACATATCCTCTTGCTTATCTCTGATTGAAAATTAATCAGTGAAAAGTGTAAACATCCCCTTTAGGCTCTGATTAAAAGCCTTGCATGCTTGACATGAACTTAAAAGTATGGAGCAGCCACTAGAGCATGGGCCGTGTGCAAAAACCACCGAGACCTGTGCGCACACGTTTCGTCATGACTCCAGATTTTAATTAAAGTGTAAGAGAAAGTTGCTAAATGACCATAAAAACAAAGTGTGCGTAATCTTTTTGTGCACTATAGGTTAACGTTAAATTCTAAAATCATTCCAAAGTAATTACTGTCATGCAGTGTGGAGCATTTTTTCTAGCTTTTCAAACTTGGAGGGAAGACGGGAGTGTTTCATTATGTTTTGATCTGTCATGGTGTGTTGAACTTGGTCCAGTATTGACCCAATGTTCCCTTTGTGCTTTCCCCCACTGCTGACCAGTCCATGGAGGGAGTAATCCTTCCTCGCTCTGACCTCAGGCCAGGCTTACTGCTGCCTAGTTTGGCCAACCAACAACACAATCAAATAAATAAATAAATAAATAAATAAACATATGAATAAAACAGCAGTTGGCATTCTCCACAGTCATCACTTATCGGGCCGTGGGGAGGGCTGACCCAAAACACTGTTGTACCACAATCAGCCTGGTCTCCTTGGTAACAGACAGTCTTGTTTGAAGTGAGGTACCCAGGGAGTAATGGTCACACTGTAGCTGCACAAAGCAAAGGAGGAAGACGACAACAGCAAGGGATTTTTACTAGATTCCACATATTCTCACTGACACGAATCCCCAATGTTTGGGATACTTTGATTAGACATCTAACAAACCCGAGCAAATACTTTTAAGGTGTAACGTGAGATGACAGACCACCATTTTTGTGGGCCGGTGCTTTGTACCTCCAAATGATACTCATTACCCTGTCTAAGTAGACAAGTGAATGGTACTAGAAACACACTATGCAGTGGTCCCGCTGTTTGACTGAGGTAGCAAAACAACTGCACAACTGCTGTGTTATTATGGGGCCTCATTAAGTGAGGAGAGAGTGGGAGAAGGGGAGAGGAGCAGAGATGGAGAGAAGGCCAGCAAGGGGGAGGGAAAAAAGAGAGAACAAAAAAAAACAACACAAGAGAGCGATACAAACTGTATTCTGAGGTGATAGCAACACACAGATGCCTTTCCAGCCAAAATGAAGACTATGACTAAAGAACCCAATTAAGGGCTTTCTTAAGGGAACCATCTTGGGAGGGGGATGGGTCTTCCTGGGACACGAGCCCTGGGCTACATCCTCTAATTAGACAGAGCGAGGGGGGAGGATCTCTGCCTGTCACTGGGAGGGAGATGGGGTCCGTGGGGTTCCGCGTGTCAGTCCCAGAAACAAAACACAATTACTTTCACATTTAACCACTTCAGTCAGGAACACACTTTGACTAGGGATATTACAGAGAGTGCCCCTGCCTTTCAGCTCCTGCTACAGCACATATGCAACTATAACAAAAGCAGAGATTTGTTCAATGGGAAACATTTGAGCATTTCTAGAAGCAAATCAGAAGGTGACATGAAACACGATTTTACAAAACGTTTAAGAGTTAAAGGAGTATTGCACATTAATATTAAGTCTTCATCCCTGGATTCACTTGAAGTTTTGCATTTTGCTGCTGATGCTGATATTTACTCTTGTAAATACCAGTGAAATTCTAGAAAAATAAGAATGGAATGAGAAATTGATGGAGGCGTAAAGGTTAAAATAACTTTCTGATGAACTGTAATGAAAGTTAGATCACAGGAGCTGCTTTAAGACAGGAGTTTTACACTTTGGTCTTAGCTGTTCGGACTAGCTATTAGCTCATCTCTCTTTCTCCAACCTGAGGCCCTTCAGGATGCTCTCTACAAAGGGTAAAATATTAATTATTTAAACATTTTACACAGAAACACCCTCCGAAAATGTCCCTCAAAGTTTACTTTAATGTTATGATATGTTAACACAGACTTCCAGCAGGAATAAATGCTCTAATGTTTTATTTCTGCCCTCTGCTACAGTTTGTTAACATCATCCACACAACTTGCTCCTGAAAAACACCACAGAGAGAAAATTAAAGCTGTAGTGCGTTTCCTCTCAGAAGCGTTGGAAATTGGGTTTATCAAAGTTGTTGGAAAAAGTCAACTAAGAAAAGTAAAAGAGACGTGTTTGAGAAAGATGGATTCTAGCGCAGTACACCAAGCATCTCCTCTTTGTTTGGATTTAACTTTCCCCAATGGTACAACAGAGGAAAAATGGGGGGGAGTGGGGGGAGAAGAAGAGCTCAAAGGCTTCTGGGAGTTTTTGTCATGTCTCCCTCCAGACATTGTGTTTGCATTCACATATCAGACCCTGAGAGAGACGGAGACAAAGACAAATACATAGAGCACGCACACAGATGTAAACCCACAAACATATCTGATATACACACACAACTAAAAAAGAGAAAATCCTCCCAGGATCATTAGGTCTGTCATGCTGTCTAATCCTGATCCACCAACAAAACTAGAACACAACTATTGTGATACATCACTTGTGATCTAAAGGTGTATACGTGCCCATTTACAGTGTGGGAACATAATTATAAATAAGCTTAAATATTAATGATGCCTGCATTGTGTGTTTTTTTTGTGTCTAAATCACTGTTGTTTTAGTTTGTCATGAGGCTTTTTGAAATGGTGCCAGAATTCTAATAACCTGGGGTGATGAAGAAGAAAACAAGTTGTCATATAAAAGGAAGTATAAATATATATTTGCCACTTTCAAATGTGTGAAGAGCTGTCACACTCAGCAGATCAAGACATTCAGAGAAAATTTGGTGTTTGAGGGCCACTTGGGGACAAACGCATGAAGCTTTGCTTTTTGTATGACACATTTGGGACTCGGGGCAGTTAGGGCATTTTTGAGGGCATGCTTTAAAATGAATTTTAAAAAGAAAGACAGAAAAAAAAAAAAAAAACTTCTGGGGAATTAGGTCTCTTGTGTTATACTGAAGAAGGCTTTTGATGGGAGAAAGGGGAGAAAAGAAATGTCTAAAATGTCGTTTCTGGGAGCCATCATTTGTAGAATCAGCAAAAGTAATTCGGTGCATAAAGAATTCATCCCTGTTAGTGTTTTTTCTTTACTCCCTGATTTCTCTCTGAGCGTCCATCTCACCTTTTTTCCCCTTCTGTTTTCTGCTCTGGATAGACGTCATGACAAACCTAGCTGTTTACGCTGACCCGGTGACCGTGAAGCCTATAAATATGCTTAATTAAAACAGTAGAATTGGTCACAGCTTGGCCATAATGGCTATCACACGGGGAGAAGAGACTCTCATTTGTGAGGGGAAGTAGAACATGATGCAGATGTGCTCTTGTCACTTTCTGCACTCATTAAGGCCAGGGAGCTTTGGATTGTCTTTGAAGGAATCCTTTTTTTTTTCTCCTTTAAAGAAGACACTCCAATTAAGGTACGTGTCCTGCGGGCGTCTGTGGAGAGGGAGAAGTCGAACGGCACCCCGGTCCTTCTCCTCCTCCGTCGATCACAGCGAGATTCAACACATGACTTACAATCTCATGTCACTTCCAAGAACGCGACGAAATTGGAAGATGGAGGGAATAAAGACGAAACACCAGCTTAAAAGGAACAAGGGAATTTTTATGCATAAAATCTCATCTTCGCTGTTGTGTAACTTCAATCTCATTGTCTCATCTTTAGAGGAAACAGGGATCACTGGGGGAGAATCCTCTGATTGCAGCACTCCAATAGTTACTGCAAAACTGGAGCCAAACCTGCGTGTATAAGAGTCTTAAAACTCTCACACACACACGCATATAAATGAACCGCACTCAGAGAAATGTCAGATTAAAGCTGTGGCTAATACTGTGCATCAATCAGTTAATGAATCTGGCTAATTAATCCAGCCAAGCGCCATTGTCAGTCGCTCGGTTTCTTGTGTAACGTGAAACTCTACTGTATCTGCAGCTGACACAAAGACAAGGTTTTTTTTTCAAAAGGAGTTTCACTTTGCCAGAAACCTTCAGGATATGTTTAGGAAGGGACCGTGTTTATAGTTTTATTTGAGTGAAACTGTACAGTGAGACTAGAAGTGCTCGTTGCTCCTGGGGTGGGCACTAATCAAGGGTCAGAGAGAAACTGCACAACCAGCCCGGCTGCCCTCCCACATCAGCACCTCGTGAAATATATACACTTTGCTCTATATTTTAATGGGGTGAGGGCGAGGGAAAAGGCCGGGTGTGTGACAGCAGAGGGGAGTCCTCTGGAGAGTTTTGAGGGGGAACAGTACTTGGTGCATTTCACTTCCAGTTTTTTGTCTGAGCAAAAAAAAAAAGAAAATAGTAGAAAGAGAGAAATGGATGAAAAAGAGAAGGAGAGCAGAAGAGATTCTTCTCCTCTGGAATCTAGATTCTGGGGCAGTCAGGCCCAGGAGTCAGTCAATCTGGATGGATTTAAGGGGGGCGGCTGCGCGGGGGGTCCTGGGAGGGCTGATTAGATGGATGCTCTCCCATCATCCATCTCGACAGGCTGGCGAAAATTGGCTAGCCCCTCGCAGGGTAGAGTTCATGAGAGGGGGGTGGTGGAGGAGGATGGGGTGGATACCTGTCACAGCCTTTGGTCTGTTTCAGGATCTCAGCAGCAAATTAATAAAATATCTTTCCTGCTTCCCTTTACCTGCCGTGGCAGCTCTTCCTCTCGCTGCTCCTTCTCCCAGCTTGCTTTGGCCCTTTGACCCCTCCAACTACTGCGCGAGATGAGGAGCTCAGGTAGCCGACGAGTCGGCCAGAGAGTCAGAAAGAAACTCCAAACTCAGGAGCAAGCAGAGAGAGAGAGGGAGAGAGAGAGGGTGCTCTCTCTGCTGGAGGACAGCTCCTGTTCAGACAGACTGATAAAAGAGCGCCCGTGTCAGGTAGACATTTTGAAAAGTTGTGTTGTTTGGGAAGAAGGAGCCACAAACAAACAAACAAACAAACCGATTCTCAGAATCGATGGAAATTAAGCCTATATTACATCGGTAAGTTCAGTCATACTAAAAAATGAGGTGCAAAAAAAAAAAGCATCCATGTTTTAGGATGAAGAAACTGCACATGTGTACGACATACATGTTTGAGAGCATGTCATCGTGTACTCACATGGGATTCGCTTTAGAGCACGGAACAGGTTGAAGATAATGATTGTCTCATCCCTGGAGCTCATTCCTGTGTTTCTCCTTTCATAACACTCTGTTTCGCAACGGAGTGCCATAGGTCTTTCATGTTCTGCACTCAACTCTTCACACACAGTAAAACAATATAATCATGCATGAAACATCACCTCCGGGAGGTGGAGATCACTTCATTTCAGAAAATGTCAAACATGGAAAAAAAAAGAAGTAAGAAAACATCCCCAGGTTATTTGAAATTGTTTACAGGTACTTCCTATAAACCGTGCCGTATAGAAAACACTTATACCAATGAGAAATGAAAGCATGACAAAAAAAATGTGGAGGGGGTGGCTTGATATGAATGAAAGGCCTGCGTGTTGACAGTTTGTACATGTAGATGATTTAAAAAAATCATCTTCTCTGCAGTGGAGTTGCATGTTGGTGGATAAGAACTTGTTTTATTCATGTTAGCGGTCCTCGAATGACCAGCAGTTAATGATCCCATTCACCTTCCTCCTGGCAGACACACGCTCTGTGTTTACAACCTGAATTTCAATATGAAAATCATTGCTGATCAATGGATACTTCCTCTGGCTACCAGCTAATACACACAAAAGCATAGCTAAGATTTAGGTAGACGTAGAAGCAGGATTTAGTCTGGAGCTGTTTACTTCTAACAGCATATTAACGCCAAATTAACAACGACTTAAGCAATGGAGTTGGATGCTGTGATCATAGAGAACTTGTATTTTTGTAATTTGGTTTGAAGAGAAATAAATCTGGATATGAGAAGTGTACCTTGTGTATGATCGAGAATCCCCCAAACAAAACAGAGCTGCTTGGAAACACTACCATAGTGAAATAATATTATAAGGCTTGTATTCGTTTTTTTTAGCCTCTCCAAGGACCAGAGCAAAAGATTGCTAGAAAATGGATTATCTCTCTAACATTGCAAGTTCATAAGTCCAACTGCTAACTTTGTTGAAGGGCAGATATGGTCTCCCAGAGGATGGAGCTCATATTTAGCCACGAGGCCTCCTCTGTGATTAGGAGAGGAGATGCAAGCATATTGACTCAACTGTGTTTTTGCCTCTGCACTGCATGTAATTACCTCTTCAAAAATGAGCATTCCACTAATCCTCTAATTCCAGATATTTTAGTGCTCTGCCGGTCTAATAAGCAAATCAAATCATATCTGCACATCACAAATGAGTTTTGGAAACGGACTGAAATAATTCCTTCTGAGTCGCTCATCTCAGCCAGGATGGAGGGGGGGGGGGGGGGGG
>SSNP01000021.1:3511745-3544243 GCA_006937955.1 Pachypanchax playfairii
GGGGGGGGGGGGGGGGGGGGGGGGGGGGGGGGGGATAGCCAGAGAGCGGCGGTTAGTGTTTGTTGGACTGTCATGTGTGATTAGCAGCAGAGGTCTCGCTTAGCACCAACCCAAAAAGGCTCACCTGTAACTCTGTCTGAAAGAAGAACTTCTGTGGGCACTGTGAGCAGTCGTAGATCTTATCCTCCTGTCCATGGGCGGAGAAAATATGCTGCTGGAGCTTGTTGGCTTGGACGAACACTGCTCACATAAAGACAAAAAGCAACAAGACACGGGTAAAAGTTAATAACTGCATCTACTAAATCACAGTACAATATGGTTGCTCGCATAAAGGTAACATCACGAGTGATTCTGCCTGAATAAAACGGACCATTGAATTTGTCAAATGACTTAATTAGAAACAAATGACAGCACTCTCAACGCACAAAATAGCATTGTTGTGAGAGATATAAAAAGCTCAAACAATTTAGATATTAACAGCAACTAGAGCGGTTGGACTTGTGGCACCAGAGTTGGTGAATGCAGAATGTTTTGGGAATAATCATGCTCTTTATTTAGTGCTGCAGTGGGGACAACAAGCCAGGAAATAAACAACCACAAAAAACTGGCATTGCTTCAAGTGCAAAACATGGCCTCCATTAGTCTACAACACTAATTATATTGACAATATAAATATTCATGCTGCTACACTACATATTCATGCAATTTCTACTCGCCATCATATAAACACACAACTTGCTGGAGCTAAAAAACATATACCACACGTTTGTGCTTTAATTAAGGCAGGGTCCACACCGAAAAAGCTAAGTGGGATGCAATTGTGTGCATCCTGGGTGTCGTGTGTGCGTCTCTGTGTTGGTGTGCTCTCCAAGGAGCACTTCAAACATGCCGTTTGTTATCCCAGACCCTTGTGCTTTAAGGATGGCTGTCTAATCTCAAAGGTCTAGATGCTCTGAAAAAGTTAGCATGTAGGGGGGCTTCATTTGAATTTCTTACAGCTCAAAATAACTTTCCCCCTAATGCATGCGCTGAGGGCCACAAGGCGATGGGAGAAGAAAAGTACAGTCACAAAAAGGTGAGGGGGGACGCCTTTGAAGGCTTTAGGGTGGCTGCAGCTCCGCGGCGAGGCGCTACAGCTTTAACATGTTCCAATTTGAGCTCACCTGGGAGAGCGAGTATTAATTATTGAGCTGTGTAGAGTCAAGAAACATTCAGCTTCACTGAATGTCACACTGCTGACCTGGGAAATAAAAGTTTAGATCCATAGCAGGCGCACTGTGGGGATGCTGTCAGACTGCTAATGCCTAGGTGACAGCTGTCTCTGGAACATGGCAGCACTGTTAACCAGAAATGAACAAACAACAACCTCATGGTCCATTTCTGAGACTAATGACCACAGCAATATGAAGATAAACACCATTGCAGAGACATGGCTGCTTTTTACTGCTAGTGATAAAACACTTAACCGAGTTAGGACCTCGGTCATCATACGTGTTTGTGCTTCCGTTATGCTCAAAAAACGATTTTATTTGCAGAGGAATACACAGTCCGGACGCAAAAAATGCACTGATAAACAATAGCCTTTTCCTTCAGCTGCGTTTTGTCTGCATATACTGTACAGAAACAGGTCACAGCAGCTGCAGGAAGCCTTCATTATGTCTTTGGCTGGAAGCGGAAAAAGTCAATACAGCAAAAATAAAAATGGATTTGAGACTTGGGGGGCCTTCAAACACTGTACAATAGGGCCAAACATAACTGAGATGTCAACTTAGCTGTTGCTAGCTGTTAACATGAGTTTCTGGTCCAATCATGGGTACGTTTAATTAGCAATGTATCTGTTATAGCTTTGGGGTTTATTGCTTTGCAAGAGGAGAGTGACAGCTGGTTTCAAGCTGGTTTCAATGTTGCTTTTATGTTTTCTATGAGGTTAATAAATACTATAAAAGATCTAAGGACATTTCAAACAAAAATCTAAATTGTGCCTGTTTTTAGAGGTCAGCTTTTGAAACGATTAGGGGCTTGAGCTAAATTTAAGATTGAGAGAGTTCGGATTTGCTCAGATTTGATGTGGTAATTAATTACAGAGCTGCTACTTTTTCATTGACTTCACGGCTGTTTTACAAATTAGCATGAAATCACGTAATAAAGGGATAAGTGAGAATGAATCATGGAGGGACACTGTATTGGCATACAGCAGCATGAGTCACATATCAAATATGCAACTGCATTCCAAATTCTGAGGAAGAGTAGAGGCACATCTTCCTGGAGGGTTAAAATGAGGACATGGAGAAACTGGTAAGAAATATTCCAAAAATCACATCCCAAACAGGATCAGTGACCGGCCATCGTGTGCATCCCTGCTGAGAGTATGCGGGTATACATCTGGGGGGGTTAGGAAAGAAAACTTTGTGGAGTTTGTTGGCTGTGGAGCCAGAGCAGAGCGGAGATGAGTAGAAAGCAGAGCTGTGTCCAGGCATCAGGGGTGTCAGGACTGAGGGGGTTGGGGGGGCCAAGGTCTCCTCGCTGTGGGGGATATTAAGGTCTCTGATTAGATCTCAGGGGCCGCCCGTGGCAGACGTCTCCTTTACAACAGGCCCCAGCTCATCTTTATTTTGGCAGGGTGGTGCTCTCTGCAGGCTGCACTGCACCAATACTAAGCTGTTTGTGTGTGCAGGAAGGAAAAAATAAGTGTATCTTTTCTTTCCCCTCCTTCTTCCTCCTTTTCATTTATTTATTGGCCGAGCCTACATGTGTTCACTTCAGCTTAATGTGAGAGTTCACAGCCTCAGTGTTCTGAGGCAAAACAAACAAACTATCTGTGTGAGTTGATTTAAGGCTGTAAACTGACAGCTACTAATTTTATTATTTTTCATTCTCAGCAGACAGAATTTTAACATCACATATTAGCTCAGAAACTAAACAGGAAACTAATTAGACCATTGTATCAGCCAAACTCATGTGGATTTAAAAGCAGTGCATCCTGGAGTTTTTTTTTTTTTTATAAGTTTGTTCCTTATGCGATGACATGAGCTAAAAAAAGTAGATACACACACTGATACACACTCAGGACTTTCATCAGACACACTTTCTTCTGTTTTGTTTGTCTTAAGCACATATTCCCAATCACAATTTCCACACCAGCCCTCCCTACAGCTCCTAAGGGTGCAGGCAGACACTTCTAGCTGCAGGCTCCCCCACTTCTGAAACCTGTCAAATCTGTCCTGGGAGAGTCAGCCTTTCTCTCATCATCCAGGGGCTTATGGACCTCTCTCCATTTACCCTCCCTCCCCTACACAACTCTCTTTTCCTCCTCCACTTCCCTCCTTTCATCTCACATCCAAACTTGCCAGTTGCAACCTTCTCTGCTTCCTTTAAGTTTTGTCTCCTTTTCTCCTCTATTTCGTCTGTCCTCATCTACCGCCTGCAAGTTACTTTTTCCGCCATACTTTTCTCCAGTCAGTTTTATTATTATTCCATTTTTTTCCCCAGAATAATCTGCCCTGTCGCTCTTCCCCTAAGTGTAGATTGAGGATAATCAGGTGTGTAAATGAATGACAGTCATTTTCGGCCTCCCACAGCGTTTTGGGTCACAAGGGGGCAGATCAAACTAAAACATGTGCATTGAGGGGGAATGGTCTTTTAAAACAAAGAGTAACCTTGTTAAATAAGCAAACTCAACAACCCTGCCACCACCTAGTTTGATCAAAGACTTCCTTTTATGTTCAGACTCATTACACAGATAAAAGCCATCCTTTAAATCAGTAAAAGTAATGTTTTTCCACATAGTGCATTCAGGTTCTGTTGTGGCTTAAATGAAGCCAAGTATTGAGACTCTTTAACATTCTGATAAAAGTAAATTTGTAATGTTTAAATATACTTTTATTTCTACTACAAGTACTTTCGTGGTGTCAGGTTTTGCTTTTTTGTTTGTACGTTTGAATTCTAGTTTCGGAGCTATTTCTTACTTTGTAATAAGTGTTTGAGTTTTTTTTTCCTTTATGCCGGATTCATTTTGCTCATTGCCTCATCAGTTTTCCTTTCCTTCTGCTCGCCACTCACACCTGCTCTGTATTTGCATGTCAACCCAGCTGTCGTTCATCTTGTGATCACCTCTCCCAGCATAAACAGTCCTGTGCGTCTCGGTGTCCTTGCCAGATCCTACTGTTGTTGTCCTCACACTTTCCTGTTCCGTGAACGTTCTACTGATTAACTTTATTTAAGGTGTTTGTTGCTGTCCTATTCAGTTTTTTTTATTTTTCACAATAAAAGTCAAAATATTCTTAATGCCTTTTTCTGAAATAGTCTGCAATCTGGGCTACTTAAACTGCAGCTATGGTAGGGAAGTGAATGTTGGTTTTAGGATTTATAGTTGATGTTTTTGTATTTAATTTCTTTTCTTGATGTGTTTATTTCTCAGTGGATTCTTTCCTTGTGTTTATTGGCCATTGTCTCCCTCAGTTTTCTAAGTTTCAACTCATGTCACACATCCTTCATTTATAATCAGCTCACCTGTTTGCATTTAGTAATCACTCTATTTATACTCATGGTTCTGTCTCATTCTATTTCTACTAACGCTGTTCCTTTTAAAGTTTTTCCAAAGGTGTCTTCTTCCTTTTGATGCCTGAATTCTGTCATTTTTGTTCACAAGTTTCAAATTTTTTAACTTAAGGTCAATTGAGTTCACAGTGTACCACTATGTAAACTCTCAGGTTTCAGCATAAGCCATCAGAGTTGATTTATTAGTTTACTTCAGTATTATGATTTGTCTACTCTTATTAAATATAGTAACAATAATTTTAGGTTCATACAGTGTATTTACAAATCAAGTAACAGGAAACACTTTCTGCTTTTAGACATTTTTCAGGCACAAATTATTAACTTTGACATAGATAAATAACCTAAAATAGATTAAACTTGGGACATAAATCCTCACTTGATCTCTATATGTGAAGAATAAAAGTCAGTCGTGCTTTAAACATATGTGTAATACACCAGTATTTAATTTAACTAGAATTTGCTTTTGTAACATTTACTGATTTCTCAAATGCAACACTGTCTATAAGTCAATTTTTTTCTTTTTAATAAAAATAAGTTGCATAATGTGAAAACATTTGAAACAAAGACGTGCTTTTTTTTGTATTTTAGGTTTCCTGTTGAGTTTTCTATAAATCTTATTACAACGTGATCAGATAAAATAAAATTCAAAACAGCATTTGGAAGTTTTTTGTTTTTAGTAAAAACAAGATAAATTAGTATTCAATTAGCTAAATTGTGGGTAAATGTCTTTATTTCAGACTTAACTTGAAGAAATATATTCAAGGACAGCTGTCAGCCAATCTCTCAACTGCTCTGTTTCCTCCAAGCGAGCTGACTTCAGATCAGTCTGCGTGTCCCCTGCATCCCCAACAGAGGGAGGCCTTTCAGTTCATCTTACCCTCCGTCTCCTCCGCCTGCCTTCCTCACTACCACAGGCCTTCACCCATCTGTCTGTCTGCCTCTGCGACCGCTGTCCTGAGGGTGTACTCTGTCCTCCCCCTCCTCCCCGTCTCCCTCCCAGCATCTCTCCCTCTCTCATGCACCGTGATCGATATGGACGCAGAGGGAGTGGGGGGGACCTGTCTGTCAAAGACGGCGGTGGAAAATGAAGGCTCAGATGAAGGAGGCATGCTCTGTATATTAAATGCCCACAACCCTGTGAGGGGTGGAGGGAGAGGAGGTTCATGGTGGGGGGGAAATATCAATAGGCTTCTTCTAAAAAGGAGATAAGTCCAGAACAGTAATGTAGAGCAGAGGGAGGGGTGTGGAGAGAAACAACGCAATAAATAAGAAAGAACTGCAAACTGAGGTGGATGAAAAGAAGGAAAATGAGCCTCATGCAACATTTAAACAAAAATGTTAATTGATGTAACAAGAAGAGAAGAGAGAAATAATTTTTTTGAATGCAATATGTGGGTGGAGTTGCAGCTCGTGTGTGTGTGTTTGTTTGTGTGTGTGTGCAGGAAGTTTTAGGGGGGAAATGAGCTGGACCCAAAAAGTGTTAGGAAGAGTAAAGAGCTGAGAAGGGAGAAAGAGTGAAGAGCTGAAGTTAACGACTTTGCAGATTTCATTATAGAGATAGTTAACCCTGTTGACACTGAAGGAGGGCGCTATTCTCTCAGGAGGAGTCCGGTCCTTCCACCTCCACGCACAGAGACAGATGAGATCATTACAGCTATCAGCACCACTGCCATCCACAATTAGCACATCTCCTTTTCTTTCCACAATCCTCCATCCCCCATCTCCCCTCAGCTCACACTGTCTTCATCCCCCCACTCTCTCTCTCCTCCCCCCCTCACCTCACGACACGTCTTTGGCCTTGATTTGGAGGCAATCTGACGAAACAAAAAAAAACAAATGCAGCAAACTGCTATCAGCTTTAGGTGGCTTTTTTTTTTTCTTGACCTTTCCAACCTCATTTAGCAGCAATCTGCTTCTTCAGACCTAAAGAAGATGAGCGTAGGCCATTTATTGAAAATGTAAATGTCTCTAAAATCTTTTTAACGGTTTCATCGTTGATTTGTAATTGACAAAAAACGTTTTCACAAACCTGTAAAGCAGACCGGACACTTGAAGGTTCCCCCCATGCCCTCAAAGCTGTGCTCGATCAGGTGGCATTGAAGCTTTGCTGGTGAGTCGAAGGACTGACTACAGAGCTTGCATTCATGGTTCAATCCTTCCTCTGTGGAGGAGAAACAACACAAACACCCAGAAAACCATAAGAGGAAAAATAAACAGAGCGTGAATGGCTGAAGATCTCACTTCAGCTCACCCTCCCAAACCCACCCCCCCTTTTTTATAACCTCTTGACTCGAGATTCAAATTCAGCAAATTTGCGACAAAGACTCCTGTCTGTGATTTTCATGAGTCATGTAGGAAATAATATAATGTGTGATCTGCTCCCATCAGGCATAAATTGGATGTCCAACTGGGGTCCTAACTGCTTTGAACATCATTGTTTCTGATTAATATGTGCAAGAATACTATTTATTTTTAGACTCTGCAAGTTTAAAAGACTTTCTTGTAAGTCTAAGTGATGAAGGAAAGGATATTTTGTCCATTACGGAATAAAAATGAACAAGTAAAAATTGAAGGTTTTTCAATAAATAGATTTTTTTTTCATCAACAAAAGAAATCTCATCTCACTTCCTCACTTTACTCTTAATTTCAAAAGATTAAATACAGTCAACAAGCACAGAAATGTACACGTTTTCATAAACTTTAGACACAGCCATGATAACTTCAATCAATTTCACAACTTCTCTCCCGTATGCAGCACAGCAAACCTGCTGACTCAGACTTTTAGAAAAGTGCCCATCTACAGCATGTCAATAAATGGCCTTTACACTCTGCCACAGGGCCAGACTGAGAGCTATCAAACTCCTGGCAAACCTCATCTGGTCATGGTAGGGAGATGGGGGGGGGTTAAACCTCAGGGATTCATCCAGGGTTTATCCCCAGGTCTCCACAGCCCAGTGCCCACCACACAGGCCCTGGGTACCAGAAGCATGTATACATAATCAAGCTAAACAGCTGTGCACAATCGAGTCCAAGTAGAAGGTTTATTGCAGGCACTTTAGGGCAATCTGGCAAAACAAATCAGTAGAAAACAAGAAAATTGTAGCCATAAACTTAAACACTGTCTTCTGATTTTTTTAAATTTTACTTGCAAACCTGTGTTTGAGTTAAAATATATGTTATGGCATTCAAATCAAATGTATATTTCTAAAATCTTACTATATCCAAAAACAGAAACTTTCGACATCCTGATTGTTTTTCTACTAAAACTAAAGGTATTAAAAATAGAAAGTATTTCAGTTTCTGCACCTACAAACTGACACTGATTGTTAGTGACAACTGGAACCCCGTGACCCCTAATACTCCCGGAAAAGACAGGAATTGAAACATTTCCTGCTGTGCCTAAAGAAACAGCAACAGTGTCTACATGTTGGCTAGTTTTCCCCCCTAAATCTGTCCTCAATCATATAAACCTATAAAATTATACTGATTATCTTACAGGAGTGTTTACTGTATGTACACAAGGTATTAGCGGCGTATCAGCACAAGCTCACGGTTTATGTTTCTGCTTGACTGTTTTGCAAAGCTGTTCAAAGCAGCTTAAAGTAGTTTGAAAGGGAGCGAGTTGATGTTGTGTATTTGACAGATGAGCTGCTTTTTACCCTACATATGCATCTGAGTGTAGCACCAGGTATCAGGAGAAGAGGTGGGGGGAGCAGCATGGCTTCATCCATGCAGCCGTGCTAGAGGATCACTGTCCTCTTTGATCACTGCTAGGTTTGCCTATCTGTATATGAGTGTACACTAAGGTCGAGCTAGCTGCAGCGACCAAAGATCTGCTCCTTTACCATATGTGCAGCCCTCATTTGACCCCGGGTGCACCGTGTTGTCCCTTTGGAGACCTGGCCTGCTTTATTATGCAGATAACTCTGCACCTGCCTGACTGACCTTGCATGATGTGTGCGTGTTTACGTCTGTAAGCAGGTGCAAAAAATTAGCTTCTATAGTCAGGTTGTGTGACATTTAAAGGACAAGGCTGGTACTTTTCAACTAAATTTAAACATATTGACTTATATAGGCTTCAATTTTTTTAAAGACAATCGTTCTTATTAGGATCATGTTGTCATTTAACAAGTTCAGTTCTAGCTGGTAACGCCAACAACAAACAAGTAACAACAAAAAATAGAACATTGAGACTGAGAACAGACAAGTTTAAAGAGTAGGCTGTGGTTTGTTCACTCCTTTATGTCTTGTTCACTCTTTAGGGCTCGGTTTGTATTCAGTAGAGTAATGGAGGCTGAATCAGGCTGGCAGTTCAATTCTTAGTGAGAGTCAGGGGAGGAAGTTAGCTTTCTCACCCCTATAGCTGCCTCATTGGGCTGAGGTCACTTCCTGTTGCTCCCCCTAGCCCTTCTTCAAGGCTATCCAATCAGCACAGCCCTGGTTGGTCCCCCACCCCTCTCTCTAAGCACTGAGCAGACTCTGGATATAGTTACAGGGCCACAGGGGACTGTCAGCTCACTCTCTATCCTCATCTCTCCCTCCTCCCACTCTGTTTTCCCGAGTCTCCCGAGTGTTCTCCGCCGCCATCACCCCGTCCCTCTGCACTCCTAAGAAAATCCTTTAGATGAGAACTGCTCCTGCGTCTGCTCCCTCTAAGCATCTCTGACACCAGCAAAGTAAGCCCATCTGCATATCCACAGGGCCTCGCGTTCCTGTGGCTCATGGTTTATGTATTTCACAGCTCCTTAAAACACAAACGCCTAATATCTCTCCCATGTGGAGGACAGGAGTGGGAGAGGAGAAAACTACTTTCACAAAGAATGGTCTTTATTTCTCACTACTGTTTATTTTTTTTTCCATACAGCCTCAAATTTGTGTGGCGTTAAATGTTGTTTGGTATGCAGAAACTAGCAGGTCTTGCTCGTATACTTTGGTAAACTACAGCTGAAGTTAGTTGGGATTCTTTAAGTTTAAAGCAGCTGTTAAAAATGGAGTTTGACAGATGTTGTATGTTGCTTCAAATGAGAAACGTTGAGCCATCGCATAACAGTGAGTAACAGACTGAAACTAAAGTAACTAAAGCCAGTCTTAATTTGAGGTAACAGTGTGTAATTAAGTATAATGCAGGGCATTGCTTAATTAAAAAATCTCCCTCAGCTTATTCTATTCCAACGCCACCATTGCCCCTTACTCTATTTAAACAATCCTTCTGAGGAGCAGTTCGAATTGGAGCACTTCGTTTTGTGCAAGAAAAATCTGATACTTAGATTTCCACTCCTCTCTGGGGCATAGTGAATAGTTCTCTAAAGCTCACTATTAGAGGGACCCTGGTTGCTTGTGTCGCTGGAGCAGATGATATTAAGGACATCAATCTGGGCACTTCTTTTGCTGAGAGTAATGAGGAAACAAGTGGCAGAACAAATTGAGAATATTTAGTAAACTGGAAATGGGTTGTTTTTGGAGAAGCAGCAAAAGAACCTGAACAGTAATCAAAGCTTGTCCTCTTGAACTATCGAGCCACCACGTTGCCGAGTATCTAAACTGTCAAATGTCGCCATAAAAGAAAGGAATACTTGCTCGGATTGAACATGTTTATGAGGAACTCTACCTTTGTTCTACCATCTGTCTCATACTTATCAGCCTGATGTTGGAGTTATGTGTTAATAAAGCAGGGAGATCTGGTGTTATATGTACAACTCGCTACAGGATGCTGAATGGTGGCGGAGGAGACGGCTCCAGGCCTGTAAACAGTAGGTGGGTTTACTTTGTCTTTTCTCTGCGGGAATTATCCATTAACAGATAATGGGGGGAAAATCTGAGTGATTAAGGCCCAGGGAATTATGGGTGAATACAAATTGACTCCACCTCCGTGTGGTGCGCTCTCTTGAGGTGGAAGCACTGCTCATAAGGCACAAGCTCATTTCAGAAGTACTGTGAAGCCCATTAAGGACCGGAGAATGCAGCATATAGGGGTAGGAAGGTGGTAGTTGGGAGCACACAGGGATGGACTCCCTCAGGACCAAAGCTGATTGGAGAACCGGCGCCTGGAGGGAACATTGTTAATATCTGTTTCCTGCCTCTGCAGTTTAAGAATGACAGAGTGAATCAAGTGCAAAATATTGAAATTGAAGTTTAGGGTTTAATTTTGGCATAACAACAAATGTATGTAAGTCCATTAAAAGTCTAACGAATTACTCAAACAGCACAGTGTGTGCAATGAAAAAAAATGAGAACAAATACAGTGGGGCAAAAAAGTATTTAGTCAACCACCAATTGTGTAAGTTCTCCCACTTAAAAAGATCAGAGAGGCCTGTAATTTTCATCATAGGTATACCTCAACTATGAGAGACAAAATGAGGAAAAAAAATCCAGAAAATCACATTGTCTGATTTTTAAAGAATTTATTTGCAAATTATGGTGGAAAATAAGTATTTGGTCACCTACAAACAAGTAAGATTTCTGGCTTTCACAGACCTGTAACTTCTTTAAGAGGCTCCTCGGTCCTCCACTCGTTACCTGTATTAATGGCACCTGTGTGAACTCGTTATCAGTATAAAAGACACCTGTCCACAACCTCAAACAGTCACGCTCCAAACTCCACTATGGCCAAGACCAAAGAGCTGTCAAAGGACACCAGAAACAAAATTGTAGACCTTCACCAGGCTGGGAAGACTGAATCTGCAATAGGTAAGCAGCTTGGTGTGAAGAAATCAACTGTGGGAGCAATTATTAGAAAATGGAAGACATACAAGACCACTGATAATCTCCCTTGATCTGGGGCTCCACGCAAGATCTCACCCCGTGGGGTCAAAATGATCACAAGAACGGTGAGCAAAAATCCCAGAACCACACGGAGGGACCTAGTGAATGACCTGCAGAGAGCTGGGACCAAAGTAACAAAGGCTACCATCAGTAACACACTACGCCGCCAGGGACTCAAATCCTGCAGTGCCAGACGTGTCCCCCTGCTGAAGCCAGGACACGTCCAGGCCCGTCTGCGGTTTGCTAGAGAGCATTTGGATGATCCAGAAGAGGATTGGGAGAACATCATATGGTCAGATGAAACCAAAATAGAATGTCGTGTTTGGAGGGGAAAGAATGCTGAGTTGGATCCAAAGAACACCATACCTACTGTAAAGCATGGGGGTGGAAACATCATGCTTTGGGGCTGTTTTTCTGCAAGGGGACCAGGACGACTGATCCGTGTAAAGGAAAGAATGAATGGGGCCATGTATCGTAAGATTTTGAGTGAAAACCTCCTTCCATCAGCAAGGGCATTGAAAATGAGACGTGGCTGGGTCTTTCAGCATGACAATGATCCCAAACACACCGCCCGGGCAACGAAGGAGTGGCTTCGTAAGAAGCATTTCAAGGTCCTGGAGTGGCCTAGCCAGTCTCCAGATCTCAACCCCATAGAAAATCTCTGGAGGGAGTTGAAAGTCCGTGTTGCCCAGCATCAGCCCCAAAACATCACTGCTCTAGAGGAGATCTGCATGGAGGAATGGGCCAAAATACCAGCAACAGTGTGTGAAAACCTTGTGAAGACTTACAGAAAACGTTTGACCTCTGTCATTGCCAACAAAGGCTATATAACAAAGTATTGAGATTAACTTTTGTTATTGACCAAATACTTATTTTCCACCATAATTTGCAAATAAATTCTTTAAAAATCAGACAATGTGATTTTCTGGATTTTTTTTCCTCATTTTGTCTCTCATAGTTGAGGTATACCTATGATGAAAATTACAGGCCTCTCTGATCTTTTTAAGTGGGAGAACTTACACAATTGGTGGCTGACTAAATACTTTTTTGCCCCACTGTACATCAGAAAAAAAAGTATTTTCTGAGTAAGGCAGTAAGTTGGCAACTAAATTGAATATGTTTGAAAGAGGCTATAATAAGTCCGTCAGTAAAAGTGATGCCCTCAAATAACAAGTGCAAAGGAGTCTGGGAGAACACGACTATAAGAAAACATCAGTTCAGACGCATTTCAGCTTGTTGAAGGTGCTAATCAGACCAGGGCTTAGATCAGCCGCTCGGTGCCTACATTAACCGCTTCACAGCTTCCCTGGCCACCAGGCCAAAGGCAGAAACACCAATGTGACAGGTTTTTGTGTCGAGATAAACATGTGCAACGCTTGAATAAATGCTACAAAGGGTTTAGCCAACTAGAACACCTTTTGGAGGTCAGAAAACATGAGGGACAAAATCATGAGGGCACTTTCTCAGCTCCATAAACATACTGGGATTAAATGTTGGTTTTTGTTTATTTTTGTGGCCAATATTCTATTATATAAAATATACTGTATATGAAGAAAACTTTACTGTCAGTGTGTTTTTTTTTCTCAGGAGTGACACACAAACATTTAATGTTTAGCAGCTTTCAGAAAGGAGTAGATATATGTAATTACATGAAAATAAATGCAAATCTAAACAGAAACAAGCACGGGTGAAGAAACAGTAGACCTGTATTAACATAAATGTAAAGAAATTCTCAGGTTTTAGACATAAGAAAATAAACAATAAAAAGTTCACTGCAACATTGTGTAGTGAAAGAATGTTTAATGAAACACCAAATTAAACCACAAAAGGTATTTGCTTGTTATAAGGCTTTTAAAACTGTAAAACAGGCTCATTGTGTTTACTCTGTATTGTTTTCCATTCTCCTTCTCAAGTCACAGGATACCGATTCTAACCTGACCTCACGTGAGATACGACCGCATTGGTCGATTTTTAAAACGACAATATAATCCGTATGCGACCCCTATCTGCAACCTTAACCGTTCCGCTTTTTAACTTGAAATATTTGGCTTTACAGTGTGTCCATATGTACAGTGGGGCAAAAAAGTATTTAGTCAGCCACCAATTGTGTAAGTTCTCCCACTTAAAAAGATCAGAGAGGCCTGTAATTTTCATCATAGGTATACCTCAACTATGAGAGACAAAATGAGGAAAAAAAATCCAGAAAATCACATTGTCTGATTTTTAAAGAATTTATTTGCAAATTATGGTGGAAAATAAGTATTTGGTCACCTACAAACAAGTAAGATTTCTGGCTTTCACAGACCTGTAACTTCTTTAAGAGGCTCCTCGGTCCTCCACTCGTTACCTGTATTAATGGCACCTGTGTGAACTCGTTATCAGTATAAAAGACACCTGTCCACAACCTCAAACAGTCACGCTCCAAACTCCACTATGGCCAAGACCAAAGAGCTGTCAAAGGACACCAGAAACAAAATTGTAGACCTTCACCAGGCTGGGAAGACTGAATCTGCAATAGGTAAGCAGCTTGGTGTGAAGAAATCAACTGTGGGAGCAATTATTAGAAAATGGAAGACATACAAGACCACTGATAATCTCCCTCGATCTGGGGCTCCACGCAAGATCTCACCCCGTGGGGTCAAAATGATCACAAGAACGGTGAGCAAAAATCCCAGAACCACACGGAGGGACCTAGTGAATGACCTGCAGAGAGCTGGGACCAAAGTAACAAAGGCTACCATCAGTAACACACTACGCCGCCAGGGACTCAAATCCTGCAGTGCCAGACGTGTCCCCCTGCTGAAGCCAGGACACGTCCAGGCCCGTCTGCGGTTTGCTAGAGAGCATTTGGAGATCCAGAAGAGGATTGGGAGAACATCATATGGTCAGATGAAACCAAAATAGAACTTTTTGGTAGAAACTCAACTTGTCGTGTTTGGAGGGGAAAGAATGCCGAGTTGGATCCAAAGAACACCATACCTACTGTAAAGCATGGGGGTGGAAACATCATGCTTTGGGGCTGTTTTTCTGCAAGGGGACCAGGACGACTGATCCGTGTAAAGGAAAGAATGAATGGGGCCATGTATCGTAAGATTTTGAGTGAAAACCTCCTTCCATCAGCAAGGGCATTGAAAATGAGACATGGCTGGGTCTTTCAGCATGACAATGATCCCAAACACACCGCCCGGGCAACGAAGGAGTGGCTTCGTAAGAAGCATTTCAAGGTCCTGGAGTGGCCTAGCCAGTCTCCAGATCTCAACCCCATAGAAAATCTCTGGAGGGAGTTGAAAGTCCGTGTTGCCCAGCGTCAGCCCCAAAACATCACTGCTCTAGAGGAGATCTGCATGGAGGAATGGGCCAAAATACCAGCAACAGTGTGTGAAAACCTTGTGAAGACTTACAGAAAATGTTTGACCTCTGTCATTGCCAACAAAGGCTATATAACAAAGTATTGAGATTAACTTTTGTTATTGACCAAATACTTATTTTCCACCATAATTTGCAAATAAATTCTTTAAAAATCAGACAATGTGATTTTCTGGATTTTTTTTCCTCATTTTGTCTCTCATAGTTGAGGTATACCTATGATGAAAATTACAGGCCTCTCTGATCTTTTTAAGTGGGAGAACTTACACAATTGGTGGCTGACTAAATACTTTTTTGCCCCACTGTATCTTTACATTTTAAAGCTAACCGTTGTATTAAAATGAGACATATTGCTGCAAAATTTTTGTTTTGTTTGGCTGAACAGAGCGAAACTTTGTCTTTTTTTATTTGTCAGCTCCTCTGGGAAGGTGCGTGCGTGCGCTGTCGGTAGTACGTCGCTGCAGAGCCTTGAAAGCGCTCCCGACAGGTCGTATTTTTTGAAGCTTTCAAAATCGACCTTTATGGTTGTATAATGTGCGGACAGGTTGGATTTAGCTCTTGTTTTTGCCTCACTCACAACTTTAGTCCTACATGTTTTAAAAACTTAGCTTTCACTACTTTAACATGGCAGATAATGAGATCTACACTCAAATTAAAATCACAGTAAAATTGCCATAATTTAGATATCCAGATGTTACTGTAGGCTAAAACTAGTATGTTGTCAGCAAAGAACAATTAAAGCTCCACCAAATTTTAACGTAACCAAAAACAGTCCCAACAGTGCTGCTGATAGTTTAGTTTGTGTTTCTTCCTCTAAGAAGAGATGCAACCAGAGTAGGAAACATAAAGAAAGAACCAAATATTCTAAACATTTATATTAATGAAAAAAACCTTTGAACTCTCATTCTAAAATGAAGCTCAATAAAAACTTGAACATTGTTTTCTTATTTTATACAGTGGATTTCTGTGAAATATGTGTTTTAAATGTATTTGGAAAATTTCCTCTGGGTTCACTCTACAAAATGAGCCACAGTCCTTTTTTATGTTAGAGAAACTGAAAAACGTCTACATGTTGAAGACACTGAGACATTAAGACGCGACACTGAGATCAAATTCCAGATCAAAGACAGGAGCAAAGAGGAGATGACGCAGGGATATAAGTATGAAGAATATTTCAGGAATATTGCTTCCTTAAAAGCTTAAAATTTAAGAATTATTAACAATTAAATACTACTACTAAGTAGTTACGTTTGTTACATTTTGCAGTAGTTATTGTTGATGTTTTACCATAAAAAAATATATTTTGTTAAAAGGAAAAAAGTGTAAAAACCCCCAACATATTAATAATAATCTTGTAAGCATGTTTTATAAATGCCAACAGGGTGGTTACAATTCAGATTTTAGTTTTAAAAGTTCACTGAACTTTAAGTAAAACCCTGCAGCACGCCATAGATCATATAGCCGCTACCTCCAGATGAAGCTGCTGTTTCGGGATGAGTTACAGATACCACATCGCCGACTATTCTTAGAGCTAAAAACCCACACTGGCTAAAAGTTGGTCAGATGAGCAGTGCGTAGGTCACATAAGCAGAAGGGAGGAAAAAGGAGAAATCCATAACAATAAAGGTGAGAGGCAAATGCATGTTAACGAATGATATGTAGGCGCAGCAGCTGCAGGCAGGTACGGAGGTCCATTGGGGACAAACAGTGCAGGCTGCAGAGATGGATTGCATGGAGAACTGGACCCCCTGCAGCCACAAAAACACCACTCTACACTGAAATGCTCTAATTTACTCTGTTCTAAACTGTTGGGCCTATTCTAGGAAATAAAGGTCAAATGACCATACCCTGACTCTTCACTGAGAACTGAAAATATTTTTAACAAACAAACTATTTTAATGGGCAAAGAAAAACTTTCTTCTGAGAAAGGTGCAGAAATAGTAAAAATGTTGTGTGAATATAGTCCAGACTTTCTTTCAGGTCACTAAAAAGTGAGTTGTATGAGTGTAAAAAGTTAATTATGTAAATTTTTTTTGCTAGCCTCACCGTGGCCCTGTCAGACTAAGGTATGCAGCTTGAAGGGAGTTTCTAGTCCACACAAAAGAGCAAAGAAGGAGAGTGTTAAGGCAAGGCCCCTCGGTTGGACTTGCAGCTTGAAACACCGTACAATTAGCCAGCCCCTGCGTTCTGCTGGCTTATAATTATCAGCGCTTGCCTTAATTGACTCCCTTAGCCTGCTGCAAAGGGACCCCCACCCCTTCCTCATCCCCTTTCTACCCCTGCTTGATGCAGGCCGCCAAGCGCCATGCCAGGCTCTCCAAAGTCATTTAGAAAAGCGCTCATATTTTCGACACAAAAAAGGGTGAACATTTGGTGAGAGAGAATTCATCATCAGGTGTCTAGAGGTTTTCCTTAATAGAAAAGCTGAGTCCCACTGAGTGCGCTCCGTGTAGCGGCCAGCCACGCATGCTCAGGACCAGCAAGCCGCCATTCACAGCGGGCCACAAGACATTAACATAATTTTATATAACACAGGCACCCGCACTGGAAATTTAATACATCTCAGCAAATACGAGACAGCCGTTTTGCATAATTTTTTTCTCATTCTCCCCTTGCTTTTCCTCTGCCTTCTAGCTTTATCTGTCCTCCTTCCATGTCTCTCTCCTGTCTTGTCTTCAACCTGCCTCCATCTCTCTCTTGCTGCCACTCTACCCCCCACTCCTTCCTCCTCCCTTACACAACCACCCCTCTTTCCTCACCCCATGGCGCTGCTCTCACTAGGAGAGGGGAAGTTCATTACCTCAGCTAAATCAGAATTAGTCCCTTCATTTTGACGGGGCGAACTTCATTAGAAAGGCCCTTCCTTAATCCAGCAGGGAAAACTGATGAATCTACATGGGGGCAATAATTTGCTTCACACAGCACATTCAGCCACTTCCTCCACACAGCCCCCCCTTCCTTATTTTTTTTTTTTTTCGCCGCCTTTCTTACTTTATGTTCCTATGGCTAAATTTTATTAGATCCACAACAAAAAAAAAAAATACTGAGAAAGGAAAACACCTGCATATAATTAACTAATGGCAGCAGAGACGGTGTAAAGAATGAGTTATGCTGTTGGAATGTCCCGTCTCCCAGTAGATTTTAGGGGTCTCTGGAGCAGAGCTGGATGTCTTGGCTGATGCTCAAACACGAACAGAGTGAGCACAGATGAGAGCAAGCTGGGTCTGCAGGCCTCAAGGAACTACTCAAGCTGATCTTTATATAATGCCTTGATAATGTTCAACACTTCCATGATTACAGAAGGACAAAAGAAAACCCTCACACGCTTCTTTTGTCTTTTGGGTTTCTTTTTCTGTTCTCTTCATACAGTAAGAAACTGTTTTTCTGCATCTCTTTAGAAACTGAGCTTCAGCAGTCCTCCAGATTTGTGGAACAAACTAGGGAGCGTGGAGATGGGAATCAGGACAGACAGCCCCTCACCGCTGTACCACAGTGCCTGGTGTCAAGCAGATGTGAAACTTGGCAGCCATGCACCCTAAAAAACAGAGAGCCCACACATTTCAGGCTGGATTTGAGTTTTGCTGCTATCCATTCTTTCACCACTCCCACCGTCCCCCCCAAAACAGCCCCAACTCCCCTTCACTGTGCCCCTGCAGTCACCCTCCCTCATCAACTCCACACAGGGGTCCCCTGACAGGTAATCTTGTCCCCTGAATGTGAAGTCTCCGACAGCGATGCCCCGTGCTTATACCCCCTGCCTCTGTGGCTGATGGGTAAATTGGAATGGCGCACCCTGCTGGTGCAGAGGGCTCTGAACAGACACAAGTACACCCCCCCCCCCCGCACGCTCAGTCTAATATGGTGGACATGCACTCTCATTCCAAGCTGCAATATCTATGCACACACATCTTTGCGTGGATGTGCACTGGGGTACGAACACACTCACACACCAGCAAGCTTCATGTAAATCTGAGCCTCATAAACTCAAACACATACACATGCTATATGAGCTCTCCATGTGCGATGTTATCGCTCTCATCTGCATACAGATTGAATGTATGACAAAAAAACAAAACAGAGATCCTGAGCTGAGTCAATATGTTGAAATTTAAATAAGCATCATCTGAGATGGCTCAGCTTGGGTCCTTGTACCAGAAACTACCTTTTTTCTGTTGCCATGGTTTCTAATATGTATATGCTGCTGGTCAGATCTAAATAGTAAAATAAAACACAGTACAAGTGAACATTTGTAGTTCCCTGGTGTATCTATGATCGCACCACCAACTCTGAATTTTAAAATAAGCGTTTTTTTGTTTAACATTATTAAAAACTAACAGAGAACAGGTTATTTTTTCATCTGGGTAAAGTTTCCCAGCGGACTGGTTTAGCTGTCCAAAACATCAGCTCCATCTAGCTGTCTATTCTGCTCCTCAGTCAACGCTCTGAAGCATGTGTGTATGGTTGAGTCCACCCACAAATCGCAGGGACGTCCTAAATAGTCAGTGGGATCTGAAGGGGCTAAAGATCACTGCAGCAGAAGCCACAGAGGCCTTCCTGTCAAAGGCAGCACATTCAGGGGGCCAGGGGTGAGGGGAAGCCAGAGGGAGTGAGCCAGAGACATGACATACATTTCATTACACTTAAACCAACTGTGGGTTCAACTCAGAGCCTTGGATTTCCAATGCTGTCTCTGAGGATGGAGTAAGTGGAGGTGTAAAAGAATGGTTTTATACAAAGAACACAATAGGTAGGTGGACAAAAGGCAGGCAGCTGCACTAATTGCTTGGGGGCTTGTAGGAATATTTTTTGTAAGTACCTCTGTTTAAAGCTCAGTTTAGTGGCATATGTCACTCTGGTGAAACTCCCTGTTCCAGGTGCAATTAAAAAAGGTTTTTTAAAATTAGTACTTCTAACTTTTACTATCTATTTTTCTGGAATTATTATACTGATTATCACAGATTTCCTAAGTAATCCGGAGGGGTGTATAGCATAAACTTCTCTTTAAATGCTGTGCATGAACTTTAAAGGGGTCCTAAAAAAGAAATCTGTGCTGATTCCAGACATGTTGGGACTGATATTTTCAGGTGACCTGGCTTTGTAAAGAGACTACTTGTCAACTAAAACTGTTTCATGGCTCAAATGGGGGTTGAGATTTAAATGGAGTAAACTCCATTGGTAAAAAGTCTGGGGTTAAGGAAATACAGCCTGAGTTCTTTTCGGCTTTGGGGATGCACGATCTCTCGGAGCAACGCAGTGGAAAGATACGCTGTCATCGCTGCTACATAATGGAAAAAAATTATCTGCAGTCTAACCTACTTTTATATAAAAAGAAATGCCTATTGTTAATTCCTCTGTGTGTTCTGAAAATGGCTATAACATTACAAAACACTATTATTATTGCTCGCTTGGGGGGAGCCCCCGCTCATTAGGCTTCAAACACATCATAAGTTTTGATTATTCTATCAGCTTCATTCTCTCATTATAGTGACAAACTCACGCTATTTTGTTGCCAATCTTTTTCCAGCTGTCATGTGTTTTGAAAGATCACAAAAGCCTTCAAACATACTTGTGATATGTCTTCAGATTCACCAGACGTTGCTTGATTCCCCCATTGAATTTGCAGGATTAACTTGAGGAAGAAAATGTCTCATATTTCTTAACTGGTTGCTATGTCTGACATCAGAGTGTATGAAATTCTTGCATACTGGTATTGTCCAGGGGAGGGAACCCTCACTCTAACCGTCAGCGCTTCACCAAGTGGGACAGAGATGATTAAAACACACCATGGCTGTGACTGACAGACTCCCCACTGCTTCCAGAAGATGACATGTCTCCAAGTCACTCAGAAAAGCAACTCCTCTAATTTTAACTCTGACTATAACATCGACCCCCACTGTCAAAACCAACAAAAAACAGCCATGCTGAGATCCGTAACCACAATAAAAGTGATAACAACTAAACAGAGAAATGAGTTAAAAAAACAACAATAGGGAGGGAGGAGACAAAAGGGCTGAGAAGGTGCCATTTCCCACTGGTGCACACAAACAGCAGGAACCTGTGAGCTTGTGACAACACCTTCAAACATTTCTGTTATTTTCACAGAAATATCTGATGCTGATGCTTCGATGTGATGCTTCTGCAGCAGTTTTGTCCCAGCGCACATTCGACTTGGCAAGATCTCAGTTGCCGAAAAGGAAAAAAAAAAAAACATTCTCCTAACTGACTGTGTTTGACATTTGTCATGACAGGAATACAGTGAGAGGAGAAAAGAAAAAGAGGAGTGAGGGGTGGGACTGGAAGCGGAAAATGGAGGAGAGGCACAGGGTGATCAATGTGTGAAAAAAATTATTTGGCATTTTCCGGGTTTACTGTTAGTGCCGTTATTTGGGTTTTTTTTTGTTTTTGGGAGGACATGGTGGTGGGATTCCTTGTGATTGTCATGTTGTGAAGTGAGCTCAGGGTCGTGTACTAAATGATTCACAGAAAACTGAATCTTTTACATTGGCGTCAGCAATTCAGCCGGGCGCCCTTGTGGGGGAATTCTTTTTGTGTGTTTTTATTGAAGTCTGCATTGAGCGCGCCCAAAAGCTCTGACAGGGGGCCCCCGAGGGCGCTTGTCTTCACCTCCAAATCATAAGATGGAGAGACGAAGCTCCCTCTGTGCTCTAAATTATACCCCTCAACACCCCTTCTTGCACATAGACTTGCAACCCTGCCCTCCCCACCCTAAAAAATAAAACAGAAGCAGAGAAGAAAAGCCTTCAGTAATATAGTCCCAGTGGAGGGGCTCCGCGATTGCTCTGCGCTGCTGGAACAGCTGACAGGCTCCATGCGGCGGGTCCGTTCCCTGCTGTCTGTCAGACATAGTGCTACGGCATGATGGTTAATACTTCTTCTCTGTGGATGTGACTTCTTTGCATGCCTCTACGTGGCCCTCACTAGTCAGGCCCCTCCATTGACCCATGCCAGCTCCATGGCTTTCGCTCAATTAGAGCTAGGTTACTTGGCCCTTTATGTGTCTTTACCTCTCCCAAACTCACTGAAGAGTAGAAGACTTACGTTTGGCTTCTGGCAGCCAGAGAAAGTTGAGGGGACCCAAAAAAGGAGCGGAAGGGGGATGGTGTAATTTGAGTGGGGGCACAGCTGCATAAACAAGGGTATTGTGAAAATTTGCCTGCTTGATGGAATTGACTTTGCATAAATGGCCCCTATTCTACCCCCAAAATGGTCCATTTTCCACATGTCTCAATGAATATGACAACTAATCGAGCAACATGAGTGCAATACTGGAACTGCCAAACCAGTTCAAAGTAGCTTGTGTCTTTTCTCGAGCTGTGAAGTTCTCCCTCTCTGGCCTTCTTTGCTACAAACCTCATCCAAGTCCTGCTGCCTGACCTGTCAAAAAGCAGCCCCATTCCCTCTCAAATACCCAAACAAAATAAACCAACAACCGCTGGCAAGGTCAGAGGGCAGATGCTCTGGGTGCTTGGACTCTGGTGTGCCCTCTGATTGGTGGAAAGGGCAGCGAGTAAAAGGGAATCTTTTCAAAGTGAAATCTCCAGCTGATGGCTTAGAGCTCAACACCCCACAGTTTGTTTCGCTCACTTCTGTCAGGAGTTTTGCCTGAGCCATTTGGAAGGATTAGAAAAAGTGGGGGAAGAGAAAAATTCAGCTGGGCAGATCGTGTGTACTGTAGGATCTGAGTGATGGCTCCAAGACCCCTCGGAGAGTGATAAACCTTTGACCTTGACAGCCCCCTGTGGTGACCCCTGACCTCTGGCTCTGTGCCAAAGACTCAGTAAGACAGGTGCAGGCAGGAGAGTGACCACACCTCCACCATCTTGGCTAAAATCTCTTTTTTACAACCTAGAGTATCTATCGTTTTGGTCTGGACAATCCAATTCATGTAGGAGAGTATGAAAAAAAGGATGCTGTCCTAGAACGCTAGATTTATTAGGAAGAAACATCCAAGTAAGTTATTACAGACAGCTACGAAATTATAGAATAGGTCAAGAAACTTGGAAAAAAAGATGTACAGAATGACACAGAAAGTGAAAATTAAAGCTGAGAACATAAAATAAATGAAACAGAGAACTGTGAAAACAATGCTTCACAACAGGAGCATGTGAAGAAACTTAAATAGCAGTGTGAGGAGAGTGGAGGCATGATGACACATCAAGAATTTTTTTTAGCTAAACCAGGCATGAGCTCGAAGGTTGTGCCAGTCCGCGCCAGTCTTTCTACAGATCCATTTCCTCTCCCTAGGCACTTCCCTCATGTTGTTGGCCCAGTGATTCAGTGCCTTGCATTAAGAGCAATTCACCTGCCTCCAGCGTCCCAGCGGCACAAATACCCCAGGGAAACCAGGTGGAGCATAAAAAAGTTCCACATATGGTAAAGTCAAGCTGCTTGGAGGCTGCCGAATGTCTGCTGTGGGGATAGATGCTCCTAAAAGGCCCAGCTGGTACTTGGAAAAGAGCTTCTGCATTACTACACCTCAGTGTCTGTTTGGGCTCCCCTTTGGAAAGTGTTGGCCGGCGCACATGACCAGCCATTTTAGATTTTCTCCCTCTACCCCCACCTCATCCCTCGCTCCCTCCCGTCTTCCAACTGGTTCTGTATCCAATTGAACATTTGGTCCTCCACTGCTGGTTAATCAAATTCCTCCATCTGGCCCTCTATCCCTGTGGAACACGAAAGGTGCGGCCTGAGCCCAGGTCCAAGTGCATATTGGGAAGGAGGAGGGGAACAGAGACAGGGACTGCCTCCCTAACTTACGCAGCCGAGTCAACTAGATCAGGTAGAGAACGCAAGGCCAGGCCTGATCGTTCTGGGCAAACAGGAACAGCTTGGGACTTAGTATCAGAGCCCTGCTGTTCATACAGAGCCCAGGGACTGCAGTCAGTTCATATGACAGTAGGAAGGTTTTATGAGCTAATACCTCCACATACACGGAAGAATACAGAATAGAGTGCAGTCTAAGTATTACTGGCTACAACAGAAGGCAAGCACCACCCTGATACAGAGATGCTATTCAGTCTCCATGGCACCAGAGGGTGCTGCTCTTCAGAAACACTAAGAACAAAGAAAAAAGGAAGAAACTGGGAAAAAAAGAGGTTTGTAATAAAGCTTCAAATTTGCCTGTTGTCTTCTTACACTGCCTCTTTGAGTTCAAAGTAGCCATGTGTCGGTAACTAAGCAGTGCTTAAGTCTTTACTCTGATCAAAAAGAGCTATCTTAAGATATCACACAAAGCCAGCAGTGATCTTTTAATCCCCTGGAGAGACTATGCAGCCTCCACAAAATATTGCCTTGACTACATACTTATTAGAGGAGACCTTTCAAAAAGCAGTCTTATCTCATGAAGTTAAACAGGTTTCAAAGTCCAGTCACTTTCACAAAATGCTTCTTTCACAAGTGTGGCATATCCATCTGATCAAAACTGCTATTTGCTTAGATTTTGATGGAGGATTTGAGGTGAGGTAAAGGTAAGAACATCAAGTGTGTTTACGGATACAGAAACACATGGCATCTGAAGTGCTGCCACTACTCCTCCGTGATGTCTATTGCATGATTTCTATTCAAGTCTAACAATCTTTTCCTCTTCCAGGTGGCAAAACATGTGTCAATAATTAAACTGCTTTTACATAACAGGATACAGGAACACAATGCAATTTGCTCCCCATATTTCATTGGGCCTTTATAAAAGCACATGAGAGAGTGTAATTAATCAAACCACTGGAATATGTGAACGGCAATTTCCACTTAATGGCACTTACAGGGATTGGGTCCCTTAAGCACTACGTTCTGTCTACCAAACGAGCAAGCTTCAATTTCATCTTCATAGTTTTGACAATAAAACCTGGTGATGATGTTAAACAGCTCTAATTTGACATCACAAAGTCTGCAAACGGTATCAAAATGTTGCTGTGAAGCCTGGCGTCATGGTCTTGGATGCAATAGTGATTGATACAGCTTCACGTACGTGACTGCCATGATTGGATTTCAGAAATGAATATTCCTTTAATGATCTTGCTTTGACCTCAAATCCGGGTGTAAGCTCTGTATTCACTTAACCACAGGAGGCTAACCACCTCCCAACCAGGGACAGGAAGAGGATCATTCACTGCTTTTAGTGGCTTTCTGTGAGAAGATGGCCCTCGTCTAAATGGCACCCATGTCCCTAAAAGTGTTTCTCTCTCCTCCACCACTCCTTCTCTCCCTCGGTCTCTCCAAAGACTCCTCTAAGTGCAGCATCTTGTTTCAGTAATTCAGCCAGGGCAGAGACAGTGAAGAGAGGAAAGTAATCGATTTCTCTCTCATTTGGTTCTTCCAAGACTTGCTATAAGGCCTCTTAGGGGAGTTCTGAACTATTGGACAGGACAATGTTATGGGAAAGAGTGTCATTGCGTTTAAGGTCATCGTTACACCAAGGTTTCATTTTGAGTATATTTTTATTGGAGCATGTTGTGAGCAGAGAAACAAACAACGCTGCCGTCATTTCCAGGATGGTAGACATCAAGATGTGTCCTTACAGTTCATAACAGTGCTGGCATTTGAATGACAGAGGAAGACATCACGCGCTATAGCAACATGATACACTGTGGATATACTCTCAGCAAACTTCTGTTAAGTAGGAAGCTTTTAGTAAGGTCCATAGGTAAACCTTCAGACTATAAAAAGACACCAAAGCTAAATTATTTATAGCAAAATGCCTTTACTGTATGTTTACTATTTCTGCTTCATGCTTCACATCATCTCTCAAAAAGAGTGGAAACATAAAGCCATAATGGGGCTGTAGCATAGGAATACATTTAATAATTATTTAAGAAACCCTACTACTTTCTTCCCACTTTGGCATTAGCACTCAACATTTTAAGCCCTGGGTTTAATATTACGGCCATATCTGATTATAAAACAACTTTTTCCTTCATTATCATATAATAAAGTTGTTTGTAATGAATGTGAAATATAATAGATATCACAGAAGCTATTTCTAATATAATGAGCTCATCATGTTCATGTTAAGTAAATAATTCCCATCAGAAGGATGATGAATCTTTCAGTTATCACTCCATCCATCTATCCAGTTTTTATATGTGCTTGATCCTGTGCAGGATCAGAGGGAGCTGGTGTCTGTCTCCAGCAGTCATCACATGAGAACTGGTGTACACCCTGGACAGGTCACCAGGCCATGACAGGGTCACATAGAGACAAACAACCATTCATGCATACACACACATCTAGGGCCAGTTTAGAGCTGTCACTTAATCTAACATGCATATTTTTGGACTGAGAGGGGAAACTAAAGTTCCTGAAGAAAACCCATGCATGCACAGGGAGAACATGCAAACTCCATGCAGAAAGGTCCCAAGCAGAAATCCAACCCAGGACCTTCTTACTGCAAGACAACGGTGCTAAGCAACCGTGCCACTATGCAGTATCTTAATTCAATTCTATTTCATATATTTGGCAGGACACTACATTTAAGCAATGTTACATATAGAATAACAAATTTAGTGGCTTCTAACTATGGTTAAAATGTTCAAATTGTTTATGATTAGGCTTTTAAGAAAAACTAAAGCAATATTGCAAGTACGCAGTATTTACATAGTAAGCAGAGAACATACTGTCACATCATGGTGAGATTAATGCTAAGATATCCTCTATGCTTGTCAAACAGATTTAATCAACAGCTTTGCATCTGGTTTCAGTTACTCTTGCATCTCACCTGTAGTTGTGGGTCTTTATGCTTTTTGATAATTTATTCTATGCTTCAAGTCCTTTGCCAGCCTGCTAAATTCTTAATACCAGTCAGCAAATTTCAGGTGGAGCCTCTATTCAGTTACATTTGATTGTTTCACCCCTGCACAAAAGCCAATTAAAAATGCAATTTAACTACCTGCAGATCTTGGCATGAATTATTTGTAAAATAGAGACCAATCTTACGTGTCATTAGGAGTGCAGCTGCAACGCAAACAAGACAAATCTATCTATTGTTTATTACCTCCTCAGGCTTTTTACCCAGAGGGCAGAATAAGAGAAGGAGGGGCAGAGGTCAGCATAATTACCATTCACTCCATCCTTGGAGTCAGACAGAGCTAAGACATGCATTGGCAAATTCCATGGCAGCATCGTATATCACATTACCATAAAGCCCCAAAGAGAGCTAACCTTTGTTCAATTCCATTTGATTCTAAGAGAGGAAAACACTGACAGTCTCATCCAGCCCTCGCTGTTTCAAGAGTTCACTTGTTTGTCTTTCAGTCTTGTGACTGCTCTTGCTTAAGCTTTGCCTTTCCAAAAATAAAGTGTCGGGGGACATGGAGGATCACTGAATCATCTTGGGCAGGATATCATATCATCTGGAGAGCTTCAAGGTTCAGTCTTCAACAATGCCTGAGAAATTAAAGCTGCATCTAAAAGTTATACTTGAGGTTTAGCTCTGATTCACATTAAAATTAATTAAAAACACAGTCTAATTTAATGATAAGGTATGCTATATTGGCAAACGTATTGGCACGTCGGCCTGTATATGCACAACAACTGTGATGGCATCTCATTCTTAATCCACAGGGTTTAATATGAATTGACCCGCCCTTCTAAAACAGCCTTAGCTCTTCTGGGGAGGCTTTCCACAAGGTTTAGGAGTGTGTTTATGGGAATTTTTAACCTTTCTTCCAGAAGAACTTTTTGTGAGGTCAGGTACTGATGTTGGACGACAAGGCCTGGCTCACAGTCTATGCTCTAATTCATCCCAGTGGTGTTCTGTTAGGCTGAGGTCATAACTATTTGAGGGCAAGTTAAGTTCCTCCACACCTGCTCACTCATGTCTTTATGAACCTCACTTTATGCAATGGTGCACAGTTATGTTGGAGCAGTAAAGGACAATGTTCAAACTGTTACAAAGCTGGGAGCATGAAACTGTCCAAAATGTTTAGGTTTGCCGAAGCGTTTAGGTTCCTTTCACAGGAACTAAGGGACCAAGCCCAACCCTTGAAAAACAATTCCACCACATGAGCCTCCCTTCACTAAACTTTACACATGAAACAATGCAATCAGACAAGTTTCATTCTCCTGACAATCCAAACCCAGATTCATCAATTTGACTGTCAGACAGACAAGAGTGATTCTTCACTCCAAAGAACACTAGAGTCCAGTGAACACCCCTGGATCTGATGCTTTGCATTGCATTTGGTAACATAGGTTTGGATTCAGTTGCTTGACGATGGAAACCAATTATATGACGCTTCCTACACATGATTCTGGAGTTACCAGTAATTTGAAGGCCATATACAGTTTGGGAGTCTGTAGCTTTTTAGCCTACAGAAAGATGTTAAGTTCTACACAATGTGCACTGATCCTGCTCTATGAGTTTATGTAGCTTACCACGTCATGGCTGAATTGCTATTGTTCTCCATTGCTTCCATGTTGTTGTAATACCACTAACGATCCTGGTTACACTTAGCTGTGGGAACATTTCACAAATGGACTTACTGCATTGGTGGGGTATCATCATACCACACTGGAATTCATTGAGCTCCTGAGAGTGACCCATGCAGACTGCAGTCTAGGTGCTTGAGTTTATCCACTTGTGGCCATAGAAATGATTGGAACACTGAAATTTAATAATTTAGAGGGGCGTTCCAATACTTTTGGTGATATAGTGTATTTGTGTTGTCTGATTAATAGTGAAGTATGTTTAATTTCTCTGACATATAAAAGCACATCTAAAATATTAAAGCTTTTACCTGGAAAGAGTTCTGATGCTGAATTCTGTTAGCACAGAAAAGTTCACTGGTATTTGCACCATCAGTGCAGGCTAATGTGTCTGTTGACTGAATACTCAAACAGCCAGTGGTGACAGAATGCAAAATACTGCTACTGAGTAAAGAGGCTTTGTGGCAATATCTTCAGCCATGCCTACAGTCAGCGTCTTCGGTTCTTTGCAGTAATTATTAGGTGGCATGGAAGGATAGATGCCGCCACATAGAATGCAAGAAAAGGAAAGGTGAGAGGCAGGTTTGAAGTTAATGTCGAGAGGAAAATGCAGAACAAGACGTTAATCACACACATAGACCAAAGAAATATAAATGCAGGACTAGGCAAAGAAAAAATGAGAAAGAAAGAAAGCAAGAAAGAAAGATCTGTGAATTTTCCTCTCCTCCCCTGAGACCTCCCTTGATGCCAAGCATTCATCATCCAGCCTCTAATATCAGTTATTCTGTGGCTCCTCTGCTTACAGCAGAATTAATTTCTGCTTTAATTACTCTCATCGGCGGAATGCTGATGAAGGAGAGGGACGAGGCATTCTGGGACTCGGGCCTCATTCCACCGCTTTAATTTGAATGAATTCCACACGGAGACGCTGGCAAACAACTGGCAGCCGAGCCCCGGGAGCCACTGTGGGACTGCGCAGAAGAGCTGCAGCCATGGCCCCCACCAACCAAGCAAGCTACCTTGTGTGTGTGTCTGTGTGTGTGTGTGTGTTCCTTTGCCTGTGTGTATTGCATAGAGTGCATTGAATGTGCTCTAGAATGAGTATAGAAGTGAAACAGGAGAAAGAACACACAAGGCATGGAAAAAGACTGATAAATGGAGTGATAATTGTCTATACAGTGCATACGCATATTGGCATAATTTGCACATAAATGCAATGAAAGAGAAACAGCAGGAGAAAACTGTGTTAAAATAAAATTGTAAATGTTTTTTTATGAACAGAGACAGTGAGAACAGGTCCATATGGACTTAAAATATCTGAAAAAAGAACAACGTCCCTGACTGCAGCGCTCTGTGTATAAAGTTAAAGATTCAAAATCATTACTACTTAATTTAATTATTAAAATACGGCACATCACACTCTCCCAAAAAAGCCTGCCTGTGAGTCATGCAGGGAACTGGCTGTAAAAAATGGAAAAAAAAGTGTAGAGATAGCAAAGGTTGTATGTGTGAAATGCACACAATACATATTTGCATAATGAAAATAACTGCAGAAAGTGTGAAGCATTAAAGCAACCCCAGCAGAGGAGCAGAGACAGGGGCCATAATTGACTTCTCTCCAAGCCAGCTTGGTAGTTACAGAATGTAGCATATTGGACAAGGATTGTGATTGATTATGTTGGTCTGCCACACCGATTCGTTTGATTAAATGCAACTATGGGTTTCTTTTCCAAGCCCTAATGAAGCAGCAATTTGAAGCTAAGAGATTACAGGAATTTCAGCCTGCCTCTTTCCAGTTTTACACCATCTATCTCTGTATGTGACGCTTCAAAGGAGAAATAATTGTATCTCTGATTTACCACAAAAACCAAAAAAACAAATAAACAATGATCAAAATCTGATTATCACAATAACTTATTCATAAAACTCTAATTTGTTGGAAACATATGGAGGATTACAGTTGTGTTCTTTTACTGGGAACACCTGAAATATGAAGAAATTTTCTATTCAATGAATGAATATGCTGCATTGATCTCTGCCGGGAAAACATGCATTTTTCCTCACACAACAGAGTAACATAATTAACACAAGTGCAGAAAAATGTATAAGAGCAAAGCGCATTCCCTTCACATAACAATTCATCTCCTCCCATTTTATGCCGTGAGCCTGCTTTTTAGCAGAGGGGCAGGGAAGCAGGTAGCTGTGACCTTTGCTGACCCTGAAACCTCTGGACAGGTGGGCAATGGCCTGTGTGCGCTGTCCATTTTGGCAGCAGCTCTGCTCCCTCCGGTAGCTCAGGCCATGATGAGCAGCTGGGTCGCAAACACCAAGCACATTAATATCTTCTTAATGATAATAATCATTATGGCATAAGCACCTTCCCCAAAGTGGGAAGGCTCGTGGATTGTGCCAGAGTAGCATTGTCGTTAAGGTAAAAAAATAAAAAATAAACAATTTTAAAATTAAAAAAAAAAAGATGGAATGACTCTTTTTAATGGGCAGCAACTCACAAGTACCACACGATAATGCAGACACTAATGTGATAATGAGATACAAAAGCAACATTAAGCAAAGCAAAGACCCCATAAAACCACTGTGAATTAATCTAATAAAAATCTGTATTTGAGGTGGAGTTTAATGCCTCAACTAAAGCAGAAGTAACATTAAGTGATAAACACATGTACATATGCATAGTCTGCTGTATCTATGGTATACATTTATTTTCATTACTAATAATCTTCAAAACACATTTCTTTATTCCTTAGAGCCTTCTAAGTGGTAGGAGACTACCTCCCAAATGTTTGTGCTTCTGAATCCATAAAGCAATACTTACATGCAGCATTTCCAACACACTCACCATATTTGATGTAACTGTCAGTTTTCACCTATCAAGGGCCATTATCATCCTCATCCACGTTCATTATTAAAGCTAATGATCTGTTGTCCTCTCTGCTTCCCAATGAAGGACTACATTAAAAGTCTCTTACTAACTTAATTAGTAATTATAAATGGTAAAAGATTAATCAGAGAGCGAGTGGCTTAAGGTTTATGTCTCTCTCTGAGCGGCAGGACAAATGAAGAGACAAAGAGGCCATGTCACTTTAGTGTTCACTCATTTGTCCTCATGCTTGAAATAGAACAAGATATGAAGAAAAAGAGGAAGTGATTTACCTCTGTTGACTGCTCCTTTTAAATTTTGTATTGTTACATAGAAAGACATCTAGATATTTCATCAAAACATATAATTGAAGGAATGAAAATGTTGTTAAAGTATGAGTTTCTTGATTTAAACTGTTTTACTCTATGCTAAAAAGATCATATTGTTTCTATTCTATAATCTACAAGCACTGAGGTGGTTAATATTATGCTGTTTACAGGAAACAGCATTTAATATGGTAACCCATAATGCATGCAGTACTCACATTATCTCTTTCTAACAAGATGGAAATAGATCCCCTTAATTAAATCCTGTGTGTACACTAATTCCTCACTAAATCTGCATCTCTCTGACAATTCCACATCAGCAACACAGTGCACTCCAGTCAGCATACAAGCACCAATATCAACATTAAACCTTAATAACTAATAGGGCTTTCATCCAGGGAGTTCCTGTGTGATTTTCATTAATGCGAGGGGAATCGCCCAGGACCATCTCCCTGTTTTCCGGAGTATGTTGATGCTCAAGCCAGGGGGGGAGATTGGTACTCACGGTGCAGGAAGCAGGAACTTTAGCAGTGCTAAGATGTGGGTTGCAGATGCAGAAGGTTGTTCTGCCTGATCTGCATGTAAACTTTAAAATGTACAATGAAAAGGGGTTCAAAAATCAGAATTCCAAAATCAAAAAGAATACAAAACAAAGTAAGTCATTTTTTTTAGCTGACCTTTTACTTTTGAAGGAGAAATGTTGGTACTCTTAATGTTGAACAGGGAGTCCAATCAAACAAGACTTACATAGTGTGGGTGTGGAGGGGGTTGTTGGCTGGCCAGAGGCCCATAGCACCTGAAACCTATTACAAACCTTTGGAAAATTCCACAGGGTTCTTCCACTTTGGCCAGAAGGCATCATAAAGGTCCTCACAGAGAGGGCTCGTGTAACTCAAATGCTGACAAACAGCCAGTACAGTGAAATATTAAATATAGAATCGAAGGTAGAGGAGCTTGAAATCTAAGAACAATGCAAAGGATGTCCACTGGATCTCCAACTTTACTACTACTACTACTACTACTACTGTCATTTAGCAGACGCTTTTATCCAAAGCGACTTACATTGAGAGAACATACAAGCAAGAATTCAAAGAGAAGGAAAAAAATATAAGGAGGCGGACTGTTTGGAGTCCAGTTTAATTCCGACGCTGATACATCATGTTTTTTTT